>VIEB01001675.1:0-13899 GCA_006547085.1 Malus baccata
TGTTGGCAGAAAACAAGTGTGGGGGAAGTATTTTTTCGTGAGGAATTGTGTGCCATAGGCACGGCAAAGAAAAAAAAAAGAGAAAAAAAAAGGGAAATGAAGAAAAAGTATGAAAAGTATGAAAAAAGAGTTGAAAAGTTGAGAAAAAGAGTTCCAAAGTATTGTTGTTGAAGTAAGGGTCTAAAACAATGAATTTGACCCTAAGGAGTTGTTTAAGTCTTCCCCTTGTGTGTTAAAGTTAATTTCTGCAATCTAAATGAATTCTAAGTCTCAAGTTCATTACTTTGCTTACTATCGCTTGAAGAACGTTTGTTTTCCCTATCCTTTCCTTGTTAGCCAATACCCCAAGCCCCATTACAACCTTTAACTTCTATCTTGAGTGTTATGTGTTTCAATTTGTGGAGTTTGAATTTGGTATGAGCATATGGTGTCACTGGTTCTCGCATCTAAGTAATAGCATTCCATTCATGAGATCATATCTAAACATGCTTCTTAACTCTAGAAATTGCGTTCTTTGTGATACATATATGTGAGCATTCGTTTTTATATCTACATCAATCTTCTCACATATGACTAGTGTAGGGTGTGGAGTTAGAAAATCTGAGTGAAAATAGAGTGTATATCTTGTAAGGAATTGAGGGAATTCTCTAAGGCATGTTACTACATTTAAAGCATTGTTTTGATTGATTACTTGTGAATGAGTAAGTGGTGGCTTTAATTGAGTACGTGCTTGTGTAAAGATGACTCAAATCTGTGGGGATAACAATCTTTAACATGTCATGTGCATTGGAAATCCCTGAGGCAAACGTTGGAAGGTTTAGGTTCTGTTTTGGTTAGATTGTTTCGTTTTGTTTTCTTTGTTTTGTTTGTTTTGCTCGAGGACTAGCAAAAGCTAAGTGTGGGGGAATTTGATAGGAGCATATTTATGCGCCTTAGTTAGCTAGTTCTTATGCATTGTTGTTATGTTTTCTTCGTTAAAGTAGTCTTTTAAGCTACTTTCATGTGTTTTCAGGGTTAAAGGACGTATTACATGAAATGATGCAATTTGGAGCTTTTGGAGCGAAAAGTGAGCTTGGATTGAAAAGGACATGCTTGGAACACAAGGTTGGGACGGAATTGAAGAGTTGAAGATTTGAGGTTTCCTACTTGATGTGCAACACATGTTGCTGCACCTTTGACCCATTTGTTGATAGATTTCACCTCCCTTTCCATCTCTATACAATATACACAATCACTCATGCTCCTTAGCTGCAAGACCACTCCATTTTACCCTTCACACTTTGCATCATCACTTCATTTTCACCCTTGGACCATTGCACACCACATAATCAACCTTGCCGTGCACTTCCCCCATGGACTAACCTGATTCTCTAGGGTTTTTAGGGCCTATAAATACATGTTTACACCCCTTGGCCAAGGATCCTCCCTCCCATATTCACCATTCATCACAGAAATTCGTCCATACTCACCCTAGGTAGCAAAACAGCCCAAAAACACCATTCTAGTGCCTAGAAAACATAACAGCCACTCCACCTTCTTCCACCTTCTTTGCCTAGTTCTCCACCACCCTCCAACCATCAAACACTCCTCCACTCTCACCCTAAACCTTTCCATACCATTCCCCATCCATTCTACATCATAAAACTACCCAAAACTGTCCACAAAGCAATCTGCCGCAAGCAAGGGAAAGGAGAATTCTTGGATGCACTTGCTGCCAAGTTGGAGCATTTTAGGTGTTTTCTTTCTTTGGATTTTAATGTCTAATTCATGTAATCTTTGTTTTGCTTTAAGTATGATTGGCTAATTTCATTTTGGCTAAGGGTGTATTCAAAACCATGATTTTATATGTGAAATAAGTTGATCAATTCCAGTTATCGTTACGTAAGTTGTGAATATAATTTGCTTAACCGTTTGATTTAGAACTTATTCTTGTACGTTAATTGAGAGTGCACGCTTAATTGGCATGCTTGAATTTGGTGCTAGAATATAAGTTTGTTTCACCTAATTGTTATGAAATTATATTCACAAGTAGTGAAGGTCGCTAGTCACGATCGTGTTAAGTAGATTCTTGGTAAGAGTATCATGCTTTTCATAGTTACAATTGCCTTGTCGATGCTTATGATTTCCAAGGAACGTAATGCTTCTAACTTGTGTCTTTATCATGCTATTCATATAGAGAACTTGTTAGAAAGAATTTGGTTGCGATGCATATTCATCCAATTTAATGATTCTAGGGAAATCTGAAGGTTAATTTAAGCGGACCTAATTAACTTGGAGTGTCGAGGTTCATAACTTATTGAATTGATAACTGGAATTTGATTTACGTTGCATATATTTCATGTGTGGAGAAGAACCCCTTAGCCATTTCATCATCCACTGATTATTCATAACTTTGTGTTACAATCTGTTTCTATTACAATCTGTTTCCTTGCAATCTGTCCATTTAGTTCATTTTCGTCCAAATCAAATCCCCATTTATTTTGGAGTCCTAGATTAGTAGAAAGTGTGTTGGTTGATGTTTTTTAAGTGTTTTGGTACAAGTTAAAACCCAAATTCGTCCAAAGTTGTGTTTTGTGTTCAAAACTGCCCAGAAAGTGTGTTTAAGGCAGTTTTGAGTCTTTTAGTTGCTGTTTTGAGTTATTGGCTTGTTTTAGTATTTTAAACGTGAGGTTTGCATTCTTTGAGTCTAATCTAGTGTTTTAAATTTTGTTTTTACATTTTTAAGTCAGTTTCCAAGTGTTTAGCAATCCCTCCTAATCCCCGGTTTAGAATGATCCCTACTTACATCTTTACTACAAATTATTCTTATCAAGGACCCATTGAATGGAATACGCATTACAACCAAATTATTCTTATCAAGGACCCTAACTATGGAATACGCATGATAGGGACACATATCAAAGATCATTAAGTTCAATGGACATCATAAGCATCGACGAGGCATTCATAACTATGGGATACGCATGTTACTCTTGCCTAGGATTTACTTAACGCAATCGTGACTAGCGACTTTCACTACTTATGAATATAAGTTAATAACGATTAGGTGAAATTCCCTTATATCCTAGTATCAAATTTAGGCATGCAAATTAAGTGTCGACCCTCAACCCACATACATAAACAAGTTATCAATTAAATAGATAAGTAAATCACATTCACAATTTCTGAAATCATAATTGGAAGAAATCAAATCATATAAAACATATGTCCATGGCTTCAAATTCACCTCTAACTAAAAAGAAATTAGTTCCACATGTTTAACATAATTGAAAAGCAAGTCAAATTAAACATGAAAACAGAAACAAAGAAAGAAAGAACTCCAAACACTCCACTAATGGCAGATTGCATGTGCAAGGCTTCTCCCTCCTTTGGACTGCATGACACTACTTCTTCCTCCTCCAATGGTGGCTGCACAAGGTGGTGATGGTGGTGGGAAGGCACGGCAAGGGTGAATTGTGGCAGAAATATGGGAGTTTGGAGATGGAAGGCTGCGGCAAGGAAGAAAAATGGCTAGAATTGTGTTTTTGGGATTTTTGGATGTGTAGAATGGTGTGGCTGGAAGTATGGACGAAAATTAGGTGATTCAACCCTAAAATATGTATTTATAGGCACCACAAAACCCTAGAGAAATCAGCACAAGTAATGGGCTAGGGTTTAGGGTGCGGCTAGGGTTAGGAAATCCACCAAAAACTAGGGTTTCTAGAACATTAGGTGCGGCATGGGCTTAGGGTTAGGTAATCAGATTTTTTTCATGTGAACAAGGCCTAGGTGTGGCTGATTAAATGGGCTAGGGTTAGGGTTAGGTGCGGCATAGGTCCAAGAGGCAATGATGGGTCATCCAAAAGCCCAAAGCCGAGAATAGAAACTCTCGAAATTGGAAACCTCCAAGAATAGAAACTTCCAACTTTAGAAACTTTGGTTTCCAATTCCGAATTCTTAGTTCATCACTTTCATTTCTTCATTTCTTAAGCTTCTTTGACCTTCAAACTCGTCCATTCCTCGTGCTCCATTTGCATACACCACATTCCAGCTCACTTTTTGCTCCAAAAGCTCCAAATTGCATCATTTCGTGTAATATGTCCTTTAACCCTGAAAACACATGAAAGTAGCTTAAAAGACTACTTTGACGAAGAAAACATAACAAAAATGCATAAGAACTAGCTAACTAAGGCGCATAAATATGCTCCTATCAAATTCCCCCACACTTAGCTTTTGCTAGTCCTCGAGCAAAACAAACAAAAGAAAGAAAACAAAACGAAACAAACTAACCAAAACAAAACCTAAACCTCCCAACGTTTGCCTCAGGGATTTCCAATGCACATGACATGTTAAAGATTGTTATCCCCACAGATTTGAGTCATCTTTACACAAGCACATACTTAATTAAAGCCACTACTCACTAGTTCACAAGTAATCAATTAAAACAATGCTTTGAATGTAGTAACATGCCTTAGAGAATTCCATCACTGACATCAAGGGAATTAGCCCTACTACATGCATGCATCGCATACTTCTAGAGGAGGGGTCCAAAACATCCCGAGAGGCTCAACGCCGTCTCAACCCTCCGATGATGGAAGTTGTGAAAAATGAGGTAATCAAGCTTTTGGATTGCGGCGTAATCTATCCAATCTCGGATAGTAAGTGGGTCTCACCTGTTCAATGCGTTCCGAAGAAATCTGGAGTGACTGTGGTTGCAAATGCCGAGAATGAACTTGTTCCTCAACGCATTCAAACCGGTTGGAGAGTGTGCATAGATTATAGGAAGCTAAACGCCGCCACGAGGAAGGATCGC
Source organism: Malus baccata (assembly GCA_006547085.1). Classification (NCBI taxonomy): domain Eukaryota; kingdom Viridiplantae; phylum Streptophyta; class Magnoliopsida; order Rosales; family Rosaceae; genus Malus; species Malus baccata. The sequence continues at coordinate 4,793 of VIEB01001675.1, forward strand.
TTCCCATTGCCGTTCATTGACCAAATGCTTGAAAGGTTAGCCGGTTATGCTTTTTATTGTTTTCTTGATGGTTATTCTGGATATAATCAAATTGTCATAACACCTGAAGATCAAGAAAAAACCACTTTTACATGCCCCTTTGGCACTTTTGCATATCGTCGCATGCCTTTTGGTCTATGTAATGCACCGGCTACATTTCAAAGATGCATGATGAGCATATTTTCTGATTATGTAGAGAAAATCATTGAAGTGTTTATGGATGATTTTAGCGTATTTGGTGATTCTTTTGATGGTTGCTTGCATAATCTTAGTTTAATCTTAAAACGTTGCGTTGAAACTAACCTTGTTCTTAATTGGGAAAAATGCCATTTCATGGTTAAACAAGGTATAGTTTTAGGTCATATAGTCTCTGAAAATGGTATTGAGGTTGATAAGTCGAAAATAGATCTTGTACGTCACTTACCCTCTCCGACTTCGGTTAGAGAGGTTCGTTCTTTTCTTGGCCATGCAGGATTTTATCGTAGGTTTATCAAGGATTTCTCGAAGGTTGCACAACCTCTTTGCCGTCTCCTACAAAAAGACATGACGTTGGAATTCACCAAAGAGTGCACGGCATCATTCAACCAACTCAAGGAGTTGTTGACCACGGCACCCATCATTGTTCCACCGGATTGGAGTCTACCTTTCGAGCTCATGTGTGATGCGTCCGACTATGCCTTAGGAGCTGTTTTAGGACAACGAAAGGACAAGAGGCCGCATGTCATCTACTACGCCTCACGGACGTTGAATGATGCACAATTGAACTACTCCACTATGGAAAAAGAACTTCTTGCCGTTGTCTTTGCTTTAGATAAATTTCGATCATATCTAATTAGGTCTCAACAATCAGAAATTGCAAGGGAAAAGGATCCTAGGTGCGGCAGCAATGGGATAAGATGATAAGGCTTCTAGAAAGCCTTGCAAGGCAAGGAATTTAGGCCATCTAGAAGGTGATGTGCGGCACCATTGTAGGGAATTAGGGATAGGGCTTCTAGAAAGCCCAAAACTGATAGGAATTATGCAAAACCCACGGCAAGGATGTAAAATTTCTAGAACCTTCTCATTCGTGTCCTACAACGCTTAGGAGTCCTTCTAGCATTAGGAAAACATGTCTCAATCCTCTCTTGACTTAGAATTCTTCTTTGTAGCTGTACTTTGATGCCATTCGGGATTTACATTTCCTACTCCAAGTAGGAAACCTTGTTTGAGTCGGAAATTTTCATCTTCAAGGAATCCTAATTCAACTAGGAAACCCATTTTGACTAGGAATCCTAATTAAACTAGGATTCCAACTTCACTTAGGCGCTTTCCTACTTCGACTAGGAAACCTTGTTCAAGTAGGAAACATCATCTTCAAATCTTCAATTTCGTCCATCCTCTTAGCTCCAAGCATATGATGTCCATTCCAAGCTCTAATTTGCTCCAAAAGGCTCCAAAATGCATCCTTTTGCATACTTTGCCCTTAGAACCTGAAAATACATAAAACTAGCTCAAAAGACTACTTTAACTAAGGAAAAACAATGTAAATGCACAAGAACAAGCTAACTAAGGCGCATAAATATGCTCCTATCAAATTCCCCCACACTTAGCTTTTGCTAGTCCTTGAGCAAAACAAAACGAAACAAAGTAACAAAAACGAAATAAAACAAGTAAAACATAACCTAAACCTTCCAACAATTGCCTCAGGGATTTCCAATGCACATGACATGTTAAAAATCATCATTCCCACAGATTTTAGCCATCTTTACACTTAAGCACATACTTAATCATAGTCACTACTCATTAGTTCACAAATAACCGTTTAAAACATGATTTTGAATGTGGTAACATGCCTTAGAGAATCCCTCAATTCCTTACTAGATATGCACTCTATTTTCACTCAGATTTTCTAACTACACACCCTACACTAGTTATATGTGAGAAGATTGATGTAAAAATAAAAACGAATGCTCACATATATGTATGACAAAGAAAGCACTTTTCGGAGTTAATAAGCATGTTTATAAATATGATCTCATGAATGGAATGCTACTACTTAGATGCGAGAACCAGTGACACCATATGCTCATACCAATTTCGAACTCCACAAATTGAAACACACAACACTCAAGATTAAAGTCAAGGGTTGTAACGGGGCTTAAGGTATTGGCTAACAAAAACGGATATGGAAAACAAACGTTCTTTACAACAATAGTGAGCAAAGTATGGAAATCGAAACGCAGAATTCACTTTAGAATGCATAAATCAACTTTTCAACACAAAGGGAAGACTCAAACAATCAATTAGGGCCGAATACAACTCTTTGGACCCTTTCTTCAACAAACAACACCTTGGAACTCTTTTCACATGCTTTTCCAACTCATTTTCATACTTTTCACAACTTTTTCTTTTTTTCTTTCTTTTGCACGAATTTTTCTTTTTTTTTCTTTCTTTTGCGTGCCTCATTCAAGACTTCGGCACATCCCCATATTACTAATCCTTCCCCCACATTTTTCGCAATGCATTGATCAAAAGGAATTCATCTTGCGTTATGCTTTACTACGTTTTTAAGAACAAGGGTGTGGATGGTCCTAATCTAGGCTAGGTGAGGATAATGTGGTTAACAAAGAAAAATGGGGTTAAAACCTACAAAACATAATGGAATAGGGATATACGGCTTTTTGGCTATGGTGGACACTACACCCTTTAATCTTGAATATGTGTTATGCAAATCAAAGACATGTTTTGAATGAAATGGGCATGAGTTCTAGTGTTTGGTTCTAAGTGATGAAACGCCTTCTAAGTAGCAACCAAGCAAAGACTAATGAGATCATGCAACGACTTAGAAAACAAAGAATGCACAGATTTTATCTGTCCAAATAAACGTTTAGGCTCAAGTCTCACACGGTTGTAGCGTTAGTTTGAGTTACTTCCTTCAAGCATGTTACAAAAACTAATTTTTTTTTACTTTGTGATTACATGTGAATTCATAAGTTATAACCACAACCAAGCATAAACCAAAGAGTAAATCAAACTTTTATCCATGTTTACAACTCTGTTTAACCGTCATGCAATTACAAACCGAATCCTCATCATTGTGTTGGAAGGGACCCTACGACACAAACAAACACACAAAAACGACTCTTTTTGGGTTTTTAAACCAAATTTTTCAAATTTTTATGGGATTTTCGGATTTTTGACTCCAAACACATTAAAACACACCAAAATGGCTTAAAAAGGCTTAAAAACAGCAAGAAACCATATTTGAAATTATGGGTGACAAACCCTTACGAATTTGCATCAAAAACACCTTGGTTACCCCCCCACACTTAAATCAAACATTGTCCTCAATGTTTCAAGCATAGACTCACACAAATAACAAACAAACAAACAAAAAGCAACTAACAACCTAACATGGCAGAAATGAAATCAACAACAAAGAGAAGAGTTTAGGAACGCAAATATGGAATTGGAGTGCTTTCTAGGTCTTCCTTTGTTGAATGCATGGGTTGCCTCCCAAGAAGCGCTTGCTTTAACGTCGTTCAGCCGGACGAAGACCTCATTCACTCCTTGCTGAGTCCCACGGCATCCAAGGGTATGTCATCCACGGCATGCTCCACAAAGGTGTCATAATATGGCTTCAAACGATGCCCGTTCACCGTGAATTCTTGTCCCGTTTTCAAGCTTTGGATTTGGACTGCACCATGAACGAAAACATTAGTAATAACAAACGGTCCAATCCACTTAGAACGTAACTTACCGGGAAACAAACGTAAACGGGAATTGAACAATAGCACTTTCTGCCCAATTGAGAATGATTTCCCACGGATCATGTTGTTGTGGAAAGCTTTGGTCTTTTGCTTGTAAATGCTTGCATTCTCGTACGCCTCGTGCCGTATCTCATCGAGCTCATTCAATTGCAATCTCCTTTGACTTCCCGCTTCATCGAGGTTCATGTTAAACTTCTTAATGGCCCAAAGTGCTTTGTGCTCCAATTCAACGGGAAGATGGCACGCCTTGCCATAGACAAGCCGGAAGGGGGACATCCCAATGGGGGTTTTGTACGCCGTACGATACGCCCAAAGTGCATCATCTAACCTTAAGCTCCAATCTTTCCTTGTTGGCCCAACGGGCTTCTCAAGTATTTGCTTGATCTCTCGGTTGGAAACCTCGGCTTGGCCATTCGTTTGAGGATGGTAAGGTGTAGAAACCTTATGGGTGACACTGTATTTCCTCAATAATACTTCAATGGTCCGATTGCAAAAGTGTAACCCTCCATCACTAATGATTACTCGTGGCATTCCAAACCTTGCAAAAATGTTAGTTCTAACAAAATCTGCAACTACTTTAGAATCATTAGTACGGGTGGCCTTGGCTTCCACCCATTTCGACACATAATCAACCGCGAGCAAAATATACATAAAACCATACGAAGAAGGGAAGGGACCCATAAAATCAATACCCCAAACATAAAAAATTTCAACATTTAGGATAGAAACCTGCGGCATTTGGTCTCTTGCACTAATTCCACCCATTCTTTGGCATTTATCACATGTTAAGCAAAAAGTTTTAGCATCTTTAAAAATACTAGGCCAATAGAATCCACATTGTAACACCTTGAGGGCTGTGCGTTGTGTGCCAAAGTGCCCTCCACATGCATATGTGTGACAAAAACTCAAAACTGAATGACATTCAGAATCGTGCACACAACGGCGTATAATCTGATCGGGGCAAAATTTCCATAAGTACAGATCATCCCACACATAAAACCGTGCATCATGCCTAAGTTTATCACGTTGGTGCCTAGTGAACTCACTTGGAATACGTTTTGACACCAAAAAATTAACAATATCGGCATACCAAGGTGCACTAACCTTAATGGACAGCAATTGTTCATTGGGGAATGTCTCTAAAATCGGCAAAGACTCCTCATTGTGCACCATTCGGCTTAGGTGGTCAGCCACCACGTTCTCACTGCCCTTGTTGTCCCGAATCTCTATGTCGAACTCTTGAAGTAGCAACATCCATCGAATTAGCCGTGGCTTGGCCTCCTTTTTAGTGAGCAAGTACTTCAGAGCTGCATGATCAGTGAAAACAATTACTTTAGTACCAATTAGATATGATCGAAATTTATCTAAAGCAAAGACAACGGCAAGAAGTTCACTCCTTGGTGAATTCAAACGTCGCGTCTTTTTGTAGGAGACGGCAAAGAGGTTGTGCAACCTTCGAGAAATCCTTGATAAACCTACGATAAAATCCTGCATGGCCAAGAAAAGAACGAACCTCTCTAACCGAAGTCGGAGAGGGTAAGTGACGTACAAGATCTATTTTCGACTTATCAACCTCAATACCATTTTCAGAGACTATATGACCTAAAACTATACCTTGTTTAACCATGAAATGGCATTTTTCCCAATTAAGAACAAGGTTAGTTTCAACGCAACGTTTTAAGATTAAACTAAGATTATGCAAGCAACCATCAAAAGAATCACCAAATACGCTAAAATCATCCATAAACACTTCAATGATTTTCTCTACATAATCAGAAAATATGCTCATCATGCATCTTTGAAATGTAGCCGGTGCATTACATAGACCAAAAGGCATGCGACGATATGCAAAAGTGCCAAAGGGGCATGTAAAAGTGGTTTTTTCTTGATCTTCAGGTGTTATGACAATTTGATTATATCCAGAATAACCATCAAGAAAACAATAAAAAGCATAACCGGCTAACCTTTCAAGCATTTGGTCAATGAACGGCAATGGGAAGCGATCCTTCCTCGTGGCGGCGTTTAGCTTCCTATAATCTATGCACACTCTCCACCCGGTTTGAATGCGTTGAGGAGCAAGTTCATTCTCGGCATTTGCAACCACCGTCACTCCAGATTTCTTCGGAACGCATTGAACAGGTGAGACCCACTTACTATCCGAGATTGGATAGATTACGCCGCAATCCAAAAGCTTGATTACCTCCTTTTTCACAACTTCCATCATCGGAGGGTTGAGACGGCGTTGAGCCTCTCGGGATGTTTTGGACCCCTCATCTAGAAGTATGCGATGCATGCATGTAGTAGGGCTAATTCCCTTTATGTCGGCTAAGGTCCATCCAATTGCCGTTTTGTACTCGTTAAGCACTCGCACCAATTTGCTCTCTTCTTGTGCCGTGAGTGAGGATGAAATAATGACGGGCAACGTGTCATTCTCGCCCAAGAAGACGTACTTTAAGTGACTAGGCAACGACTTAAGTTCAAGTGTAGGCGGCTGCACAACTGAGGGAAGCATTCTATTAGCCGAAACTGAACTTAAAATAGGGTCCGAATACTTACCCGATTGTGATGGCAATGACTCGAGGGCAGCCACCATCTCAACGACCTCATCATTAGGGGGCACGGCAAAGGACTCCAATTGCATGCCGTGGGCTTCCTTGGTTGTAGTTTCAACGTTTTGCTTGTCCATGCTTTGTGCAATGACCACTTCAAGTGCATCGTCGTTCAATTTGTCCAAATGGTCCTGCGACAAAGAGTCAATTACATCAATAGCAAAACATGAATGATTCTCACTAGGGTACTTCATAGAATCGGAAAGATTGAAATTAATAACTTCCCCATCGAATTCCATTGTCAAAGTGCCATTATAGACGTCAATCTTCGTCCTAGCAGTCTTCATAAATGGCCTTCCCAGGAGGATGGGCAAGGAAGGGGCATGATCCGATTCATCCATCTCAAGTACATAAAAATCCGCCAGGAAGATCAAATGATTAACCTGCACTAACACATCCTCCAAAACTCCCTTGGGATAGGCGTTAGATCTATCGGCTAATTGTATGATTACACCATCGTTTTTCAACGCTCCTAGGTTCATAGATGCATAAATTGAATATGGCATGACATTTATAGATGCACCTAGGTCTAACATGGCAGATTCAAACCTAGAATTACCAATAACACACGGAATTGTAAAACTACCCGGATCTTTGCATTTTAGGGGCAGTTTGCGTTGTAAGATGGCTGAGACATTCTCACCTACCTTGACCACCTCCTTGGTCGAAATCCTCCTCCTATTAGTGCAAAGTTCCTTCAAGAACTTGGCGTACCTCGGAACTTGCTTGATTGCATCCAAAAGGGGGATATTGACTTGAACTTTCCGAAACGTCTCCAAAATGTCCTTCTCCGCTTCTTCTTTCTTTGTTTGCTTGAACCTACTAGGAAAAGGAACATTGGCAGGAAAATCATTAGTAGAAACCGAACTTGACACGTTTTTACCTTTATTGGGTGAATTGGCCGAATTGGACTCCATTGGTGCTTACGGCAAGGTTGGTTCCACCTTGGCCGTGAGTGGCCTTTGCTCCTCCTCCTCAATTCTCAACTCTTCTTCCTCGTTGGAACGTGACTTGGATGGTTTGAGGTCAAATCCGACTTGCTTCCCACTTCGCAAATGTATAGCTTTTGCAGATTCGAATCCACCTTTCGGATTGACCACCGTTGAGCTAGGCAACCTTCCTTGCTCACGAAATGGCCCCATGAACTCGGCAATTTGTCCCACTTGCTTCTCCAAGTTGTCCACCCTCTTGTCTTGGATTTGCCTTTCTTTGTTTTGAGTTTGGACTTCCTGCGTCAAAGTAGTTAGTAATTGCAAAATCTTATCATTATCACTTGAATTACCTGCATTACTTTGGGCAGGTTGTGCTTGGGCTTGTGGTGGTGCCAACGGCTTTTGATAGATAGATTACTTTGGGCAGGATTTGCCTTTCTTCGGAACGCATTGAACAGGTGAGACCCACTTACTATCCGAGATTGGATAGATTACGCCGCAATCCAAAAGCTTGATTACCTCCTTTTTCACAACTTCCATCATCGGAGGGTTGAGACGGCGTTGAGCCTCTCAGGATGTTTTGGACCCCTCCTCTAGAAGTATGCGATGCATGCATGTAGTAGGGCTAATTCCCTTTATGTCGGCTAAGGTCCATCCAATTGCCGTTTTGTACTCCTTAAGCACTCGCACCAATTTGCTCTCTTCTTGTGCCGTGAGTGAGGATGAAATAATGACGGGCAACGTGTCATTCTCGCCCAAGAAGACGTACTTTAAGTGACTAGGCAACGGCTTAAGTTCAAGTGTAGGCGGCTGCACAACTGAGGGAAGCATTCTATTAACCGAAACTGAACTTAAAATAGGGTCCGAATACTTACCCGATTGTGATGGCAATGACTCGAGGGCAGCCACCATCTCAACGACCTCATCATTAGGGGGCACGGCAAAGGTGAGGATGGTCCTAATCTAAGCTAGGTAAGGATAATGTGGGTTAACAAACAACATCGGCTAAACAAGGCTCAACGGGGTTAAACTTAAACATAAAATGATATGGGATATACGGCAGTTTGGCTAAGGTGGTGATAACTACACAACTTTATCTTGAATATGTGTTATGCAAATCAATAACATGCTTTGAATGAAATGGGCATGAGTTCTAGCATTTGGAACTAAATGATGAAACGCCTTCTAAGTAGCAACCAAGCAAAGAATAATGAGATCATGCAACGACTTTAGAAAACAAAGAATGCACAGATTTTAACTCTCCAAATAAACGTTTAGGCTCAAGTCTCACAAGGTTGTAGTGTTAGTTTGAGTTCCTTCCTTCAAGCATGGTACAAAAACTGATTTTTTTTCTTTTATGATTGCATGTGAATTCATAAGTTATAACCACAACCAAGCATAAACAAAGAGTAAATCCAACTTTCCTCCATGTTAATCCTTCTCTTTAATAGGCATGCAATTACAAACCGAATCCTCATCATTGTGTTGGAAGGTACCCTAAGACACAAACAAACACACAAAAACAACTCTTTTTGGTTTTTTCAAAACAATTTTTCAAATTTTTATGGGATTTTCGGATTTTATGTCAAAACACACTAAAATGCATCAAAACAGCCTAAAAACACCTAAAAATAGCAAGAAACAACATTGGAAATTATGGGTGAGAAAACCCTACGAATTTGCATCAAAACACTTTGGCTACCCCCCCACACTTAAATCAAACATTGTCCTCAATGTTTCAAAGCATAAACTAACATAAATAACACAAAGCCAAACAA
>VIEB01001675.1:23185-70806 GCA_006547085.1 Malus baccata
CACCCACCACAAGTAAGGACGTCCCAATTTCATTTCATTCTAATGTTATTCTTCCGAATGCTCCTTTTCCTTGTAGGTTTTTAATTCTCAAGAAAGATGAGAGTGAAAAAGACATTCTGGAAGCCATTCCGAAGGTGCAAAGTGAAATCCCAATTCTTGGCACACCAAATCAAGTTCCAGATTGTGTTGAAGTGTTCAAAGAACCTTGTACACCAAGAAGAATGATTCAAGAGAAAGTAGTGGCTGGACAATATCAAGAATTCATCAAAGAGGACGTATTTGGAACAACAAAGCCCAAAGAAGTTGAGTTTGATGACACGGGACAAATCACAACCATCGTTGTAAATCTGGCCAAATTCAAAGTCCCGGAAACTTTCAAAGATGTGGTGTTCGTCCTTGAGTTCTTATCGTACAAAGCAAGTAAGTCATCTTCTCCAATTTCCATTACGTTTTATACTTACATGTTGTTCATGATTCAGGCATCCGCTCTAGAATTGAAACCTTTGGCGGATCATTTCAAGTATCACCTTCCATTCAAGGATCAATTTCATGCTTTGGGACCTAGGGGAGTGTAAAGAGAAGCATCGTCCGGTTGCAAGACGTTAAAGAAAGCGCTACTTGGGAGGCAACCCATGCAAACGACAAAGGAGGACTTAGAGAGCACTCAAATTCCAGATTTGCGTTCCTAAACCCTTCTCTTTGTTGTTATTTCGTTTCTACCATTTAGATTGTTTAGTTGCTGTTTTCTTTGCTTGTTGGTTATTTGTGTTAGTTTTTGCTTGAAACATTGAGGACAATTTTTGATTTAAGTGTGGGGGGGGGTAACCAATGTGTTTTCTTACAAATTCGTAGGGTTTCTCACCCATAATTTTAAATGTTGTTCCTTGCTGTTTTTAGGTGTTTTTAGGCTGTTTTGGTGTGTTTTAGTATGTGTTGCTCTAAAAATCCGAAAATCCAAGAAAAATTTGAAAAATTTGTTTTAAAAACCCAAAAAGAGTTGTTTTTGTGTGTTTGGTTGTGTCTTAGGGTACCTTCCAACACAATGATGAGGATTCGGTTTGTAATTACATGGCTGTTAAAGAGAGTGATTAACATGGATGAAAGTTTGATTTACTCTTGGTTTATGCTTTGGGTTGTCGTATGCAATCATCCAATTCAATAACGTTAGGAAAATCTGAAGGTTAATTTAAGCGGACCTAATTAACTTGGGGCGTTGAGAATTCATGGTTTATTGAAAAGCAATTGGAAATCGTTTCGTATGCAAGTATAACATGTGTGGAGATGAACCCCTTAGCTAGCCTTCCATCCATTCATAAACATCAAATTCGTTTTTACAATCTGTTCTATTTTACAAAGTTTGCTTTGCTTTTAAATTCGTCCAAAACCAATCCCCCTTTGTTTTAAAGTGTCAAATTAGTTAGTAAGTGTTTTAGTTTGTGTTTTTAAGTGTCTTAGGTCAAGATAAAACTCAATTTTCGTCAAAATCTTGTTTAGAGTCCAAAACTGCCTTAAAACCAATTTCTGGGCAGTTTTGAGTGTTTTTGTGTTGTTTTGAGTCTTTTGGTTTGTTTTGGTGTTTTAAAGCTTAGTTTTGTATTCTTTGAGTCTATTTTAGTATTTTAAACTTGTTTTTACGTTTTTGAGTCAATTCCAAGTGATTTTGCAATCCCTCCTAATCCCCGGTCTAGAACGATCCCTACTTACATACATTGCTACAATTGATAAAAAGAGGGTTAATTTGAGTGCTAGTTAATTTTCACATCAACACATCAAACAATTTGGAGAGTATGTGTTTATTGTTCACTACATAGTTTACAATAAACTTAGTGAACGATTTGGATAGGGACACAAAGGTGAAGTCCTTGCCTAGTTTCCGTTTCTTTAAGTGGTGTTACACTTCAACACTCAATGATTCGAAATCATCATAAGTCCATGTTAATGGACTATTTTTGTCAACCAACCATTATGTTCTTAAACATAATTACAAACTTTCAAGAGTTGTTTAAGGCAACTCTCATTTCTTCATACAACAATTTGTAAGTGCAGAATCATGGCACATTAAGTGTCCATGCCTTTGTGCTTTCTTCTTAAGTTTTTTGTTCATTTAACAAAGAAACAAGCACTAGTGTTTGCATTGACTAAGGGTTGTTCAAAGCAACTCTTATTTCTTCATACAACGATTTGTAAGTGAAGAACTAATAACACTAAAAGTGTGCTTTTCTTTATGCTAATCTTCGTAAGTTCCTTTGTTCATTTAACAAAGGATTAAGCATTGGTTGTTTGTGTTGTCCTCTTAATGATAGACTTATCTAACATGTTCTTCCAATGATACATTACCAATAGGAAGATTTTGAGGATGAGACTACTTAGGTACATACACAATCCATTTAAGACAATCTTGGGGATTGTTGTACCAAGTCCGGAAACTAAAACATTCGGTTTTTATTTGTCAAGTGTTGGATAGCGTTTGCAAATATATTGGTAAACAAATACATAACGAATATAAAGTGATTGATTTTAAGCCATTTGATCCGGGTCTTTAAATCAAATAGCACCACCCACTATTTTTGGCAAATTCCATATCCCTTATTGGAATTCGAGAGTTTTGGAAGAAACTCTTAGTAGGGTATGGGAGGCTCACTATTACCAAGCCCACCTCAGATTTATATCATGTTGGCTAGCGTTAATAATAATGAGAGAGTACGCTTACTCATTTGCATCTCTTGCAAGTACCCATCTAATTTGGCCTCTAGAAAATGATGCCTCAGAATTATATCATGTTGGCGTCATTGTACTTAGTTAAGTCATTCCCACCATGCCTAGTTCGTGTAGGGGTTCAAGCATAGCCTCAGAATTATATCATGTTGGCTAAACTCGTTGCCTACCTCACTTCATCATGTATGTATATAGAACTCCTCCTGAGTGTAAGCACGCACTTTGTACTCCCCCATTATAGGGTGAAGCCGGTGTACAAGTCACAAACGATCGGAGCCTACCATGGTGGAAGGCCTCGAAAGAGTGTTCAAAGCACTCTCACGCTTATCAACTTAATAATGGTTTGGTTGAGGGTTTTAGGTCTCATCACATACAAATATTCATTTTAATCTTTATTAAAACAATTTTGGTCCTATTACAACTATTGGTCCATATGATTGTTTGTAGTTGTATATAATACTCCCACTATGCTTATAAAACGGTTTTTAAAGCAAGAGTATATGATACTACTAACATAAACTTTGCATTCATTTGATGGACTATATAGTTGCCTTAGGGCCTTAGGATGACTATGAACCTTTGTTTAGATTGAACACGAGCCTAGTGTTGAATCTCGGACTAGGGATGGTGATTGATTTTAGTTACGCGTTTAATCACATTAAGGCGTGTTGTCTTAGGGGCGTTGGACCCAACTACTTCATTTTCATGCATATCAAATAAAGCAAGAAAGAAGTACTTCAAAGTAAAGATGAGCTTATGCTCTTTACAACATTTGAATAATACAAATTACTTTAAAGTAAAGAAGAGCTTTTGGGCTTTTGGGCTTTTGGGCTTTTGGGCCTTTGTGAATTAAGTTGTCATACAACTTAAGTCGATGGACTTGACGTTCGAAGCCCATTGGGCCTTGAGCCCCAAAACTTTCCCGAGGTCTTTAACGAACTTATTCGTTTGATTAATTAACATATTAATTAATCCTTGCCATAAATAATTAAACCATTTAATTATTCTTACTCATCTCCTTTGTTTCTTCAATCTACACCTTACACGGTGTACGATCCATTAGGTTCCTTTTAGCGAGGCAGTGGGCGATTAGAACTCTTTCAAATCGATTATGAATTGAAACTTACTTTCAATTCTCCCTTTAGTGTTTATACACGTTTAGGGCTTCCACAAACCAAGAGTGAAACCTAGCAGCATATCATGGTTACCCAAGCTAATCAGAAGAGGTAGAGAACCTATTCAGTTTAGGATTACAAATGCAATACGGTCTTTCTCTAATACAATACTCTTGACCACATTGTTTGGTTTGATAGTTTAGTTTATTCATGTCTACTATCCAATGTGATTCATGTGCTTATATGATTACCTTGAATGTGATTTGGAACGACTTCCTAAATCTCATTCATACTCTGGCCAGAGATTCTTAATCATATCATAGAGTATTCTCCCTCAAACAGTTTGAAGGTTAGAGATCCCTTGTTGCGCATTCACTTGCCTTCATGGCTAAGTGGCTTAACCCCAACGATGCCGTGGACACTCTGATAGAGTGACGTTTGACATAATCAAAGATTAAGGACTTAACCACAAGACAACTGTGATGCCTCAGGTCAAAGGACTACTTTGCATTATCCCAACCATGAGTTGTCATGTGACATGAGTATGAGAACTCCTCGTTGATCGTGTTCAGTGGACTCATTCGCTATTGAGCACCTACATGCTTGTCTTGATGTCACACACACCAATGACTCGAGATTAGTCACTCTCCCTAAGAGAAGACATAGCATGTACTGAGCTTTCCGCCTCGGGTTTGGATAATGCCGCACCATTGTGTATCCAATATCCCACAGCTGCTCAAGGTAAAACCGAAGAGTTTGAGTTAAAGTCAAGTTTGCTCCACCACATTCCAAAGTTCCATGGGCTGTCCATGGAGGATCCGAACAAACATTTGAAAGAATTTGAAGTGGTGTGCTCAAGCATGACTCCCGTCAACGTTGACGGAAGTATTTTGAAGATGAAGGCTTTTCCATTCTCTTTGATGGATAAAGCCAAGGATTGGTTATACGAGTTGGCTCCCGGCACTGTCACATCTTGGGAGAGTATGAAGAGGGCGTTTCTGGAGAAGTTTTTCCCAACTTCTCGCGTCATTCTTCTTCGTAAAAAAATAAGTGGAATTCAACAAGATGAAGGTGAGCCTTTTCCTACATATTATGAACGATTTAAATCACTTGTTGCTTCTTGTCCACAGCATCAGATGAAGGAGGAGTTGCTTTTGCAATACTTCTACGAAGGGCTCCTACCCCTAGAACGTCAAATGCTCGATGCCTCAACGGGTGGAGCATTGGTAGACAAGACACCTATGGCTGCCAAGATCTTGATTGCTAATCGAGCGTTGAACGCTCAACAATAGGAGGGTGTAGGCCAAAGAGGACCTCCACGGCAACAAGTTCATGAGGTAAGTTCCACATCCAATATTCAATCTCAGTTAACTAATCTTACTTCTATTGTTTCACAGATGGCCGAGGGAATGAAGATGCAAAGACCCATGGTGTGTGGCGTATGTTCTATCCAAGGACATGCTTACGAAAAGTGTCCTCAAATCATTGAAAATGGTGGATGGGAGAGTGCTAATGCCATTGGGTTTCAAAGCCAAAATTAGCCAAGACATGATCCATACGCCAACACGTATAATCCGGGGTGGAGAGACCATCCAAACTTCAAATGGAGAGAGCCCCAACAAACCCAACCACAAGGAGGCTTTAGGCAACAACCCCCGGGCTTCTACACCACGCCATATGCACCCACACAAGTTCTTCCACAACCTGCCCAAACTACTTCAGGTAATGCTTTGGATAATGATACACTTGTTAAGTTACTAACCACTTTGACTCAGGGGCAAGAAAATCAAAAGAAAAGGGTGGACCAACTAGAGAAACAAATGGGGCAGATTGCCGAAGTTGTTGGGCAGATTAGAGACCAAGGAAAGCTTCCTAGTTTTACCATTTATTTTGAAGTCCTAGATTAGTTAGAAAGTGTTTTGGTTTATGTTTTTAAGTGTTTCGGTACAAGTTAAAACCCAAATTCGTCCAATTTGGTGCTTTGTGCTCAAAACTGCCCAGAAAGTGTTTTTAAGGCAGTTTTGAGTCTTTTGGTTGCTGTTTTGAGTTTTTGGTTTGTTTTAGTATTTTAAACTTTCGTTTTTCATTCTTTGAGTCTAATCTAGTGTATTAAACTTTGTTTTTACGTTTCTAATTCAGTTTTCAAGTGTTTAGCAATCCCTCCTAATCCCCGGTTTAGAACGATCCCTACTTACATACTTTGCTACAATTGATAAAAGAGGGTTTAATTTGTGTGTTAAGTTTATTTACGCATCACTTAAAAACATAAAATTAAGTTTAAAACACCAAACTAGACTGAAAAGATGCAATACAAACTAAAAACACTCAAAACAGCTTAAAACAATGAATTAGACTCTAAACTGACTCTAGGGATGGTTTTGGACGAAATTAGGTTCTAACTTGACTTAAGACACTTAAAAACACAAATCAAAACAAATTTTGACTAATAAAACACTTTAAAGTAAAGGGGGATTTGGTTTTGACGAATTTGAAAACAAAACAAACAGATTGTAAACTAAAACAGATTTTGGACGAATTTGGGTAAACTATGGATGATGGGCTAGCTAGAGGGTTCTTCTCCACACATGACACACTTGCACATAAACCAATTTTCAGTTGTTCTTTCAATAAATCATGAAACTCAACACCCTAGATTACTGTAGTCCACTTAAATTAACCTTCAAGTTCTCCTTAAGTTATTGAATTGGATGGGAAAGCGCATACAACAATTCAAGCATTCTTCAAAGTCCTTTTCGTGAACAGCACAATAAAGATACAATCAAAGATCAGTAAGCATTATGAAAACTATAAGTATTGATGAGGCATTCATTACTATGATGAGCATGAAACTCCTGCCAAGAATTCATTTAACGCGATCGTTTATAAGCGACATCCACTACTTGTGAATATAAGTTTGTAACTATTAGGTGAAACTCCCTTATATCCTAGCATTAGATTTATGCATGAAAATTAAGCGTGCACTCTCAACCAACATACACAAATCAGTTCTAATTCAAATGGATAAGTAAATTGAAATCACAACTTATGAATCACAACTGAAAGTAATCAAATCATATTGCAGGCAGGAACATGGTTTCGAATTCCCCCCTTGCTAAGGGGGGTTTAGCTCCTCATATTCACAAAGCAAAGATAAACAAATTTAGATATTGAAAACAAAGAATGAAAACACTTAAAAACGCTCCAACAATCCAATTAGAATGGCAAGCACGTCCAAGGGTCCTCCTAATTCTCTTTGTTGCGGCACAAGGTGTGGTTTATGGATGAGTGGTAAATTATGGTGGTGGATTGATATAGGTGAGTTATGGTGAAGTGTGGATGGGTAGATTGTGTTCTTTCGGCCAAGGAATGAAAGCGTAAGTGTATGGAGTTGTGAGATGTGAATGTAGTGTCTTTTGATGGATCTTTTTCTCCCTTTGTTATGGTGATGGGTGGATGTATTTATAGGCTAGGGAGAGGACCACCATCTAATTAAGGTGGTAGTGGTGTATGTTGTGGTAATGAGTGGATGTAATGGGTGTTGTGGGTGAATGTTTGGTAATGAGTGGATGTAATGGGTGTAGTGGGTGAGTGTTTGGTAATGAGTGGATGTAATGAGTGTAGCGGATGGATGTTTGGTAATGAGTGGATGTAATGGGAGTAGTGGGTGAGTGTTGTGGTAATGAGTGGATGTAATGGGTCTAATGGGTGAGTGTTTGGTAAAGAGTGGATGTATTGGGTGAAATGAGTGTGCTAAAATGGTTATTTATAGGGAGAGGATGATGCACTGATAGGAGTATATTTATGCGACTTAGTGAGCTTGCTCTTGTGCATTTACGTTGTGTTTTCTTAGTTAAATTAGTCTTTTAAGCTAGTTTCATGTGTTTTTAGGTTTTAAGGGCGAAGTATTCAAAACGATGCATTTTGGAGCCTTTTGGAGCAAGATTGAGCTTGGGATGGATATCACGTGCTTGGAACGAAAGGAATGGACGAGAATGGAGTCCTACATTAAGAAGGATTCCTAATCAACGAAGGAGTCCTAATTGAAGAATGATTCCTAATCAACGAATGAGTCCTAATTGAAGAAGGATTCCTAATCATCGGAGGAGTCCTAGTCAAAGATGGATTCCTAGAAGAATGAGGATTCCTACTCAAACAAGGTTACTTGATGTAGGAAAGTTAAGCCTAAAGTTTCCTATTTTGGGTTGATCTTTCCTAAACCTAAATGGCCTTAAGTTTCAGCAACATTGAAGATTTCCTAAGCATTTTTTGGACATAAAGAAGGTTCTAGAATAATTTCCCATAGGTGCCGCACCAAATTCAGCAAGGGAACCTATTTTGCTTGCCTTGCAAGGCTTTCTAGAAGCCTTATCCTTCCCTCCCTATCCAGCCGCACCTCTTGGCCTTTTCTCTTGAGGATTCTGATTTTCTAAGCCTTTTTCCTGATTGATTTGGGTTCTCCAAGTCCACATCTGATTACCCTAGGGTTTTAGGTGCCTATATATACCCATATTCACCCTCTTGGCCGAATTATCACTTCTCATTCACATCATTCACGCCAAAAACAAGAAGTCACTGTCTACCGCAGCCTTCCACCACCATTGATGCGAAAATAGCTTAACACACAAATTAAACCCTCTTGTTGTCAATTGTAGTAAAGAATGTAAGTAGGGATCGTTCTAGTCCGGGGATTAGGAGGGATTGCTAAAACACTTGAAACTGACTTAAATATGTGTAAACAAACTTAAAACCATGAAATTAAACTTACAAGACTCAAAACAAAGTCACAAGACTCAAAACAGATTATAAAGACTCAAAACTGCCTAAAAAAAGCTCTAAGGCAGTTTCTGCCACTAACACAAAGTTTGGACGAAAATTGATTTTATCTTGACTTAAAACACTTAAAAACACAATCTAAAACAAGTACTAACTAATATGACTTAATAAAATAAAGGGGATTTTGGTTTTGGACGAAAATAAGGAAAACAAAGCAAGAACAATTTAAATAGATTCTTAAACAAATTTAGGTGAATTGATGGGTGATGGGTTAAACTATGGATGATGGGCTAGCTAGAGGGTTCTTCTCCACACATGACATACTTGCACATAAACCAATTTCCAGTTGCTTTTCAGTAAACCATGAACCTCAACACCCCAGATTAATTAGGTACGCTTAAATTAATCCTCAGATTTTCCTAATTTCATTGAATTTGATGATTGCATACAACAACCTAAAGCATTCCCCACAAGTTCCCTACATGA
Source organism: Malus baccata (assembly GCA_006547085.1). Lineage (NCBI taxonomy): Eukaryota > Viridiplantae > Streptophyta > Magnoliopsida > Rosales > Rosaceae > Malus > Malus baccata. The sequence goes on from VIEB01001675.1 coordinate 32,275, forward strand.
ATTGCATAATAGAGATACAAGCAAGAATCATTAAGTTATATGAAAATCATACGCATTGACGAAACATTTGTAACTATGAATTGCATGAAACTTATGCCAAGAATTTACTTAACACGATTGTGACGAACAACCTTTTCTACTTGTGAATATAAGTTCATAACGATTAGGTGAAACTCCCTTATATCCTAGGATCATATTTATGCATGGAAATTAAGCGTGCACTCTCAACCAACATACACAAATCAGTTTTAATTCAAATGGATAAGTAAATTGAATTCACAACTTATGAATCACAACTGGAAGTAATCAAATCATATTGCAAGCATGAACATGGTTTCGAATTCCCCCCTAGCTAAGGGGGGTTTAGTTTCTCATACTTACAAAGCAAAGATAAACAAATTTAGACATTGCAAACAAAAGAAAGAAAACACCTAAACGCTCCAACGATCCAAGTTTGACAGCAAGCACATCCAAGCACTTTCCTTCCCTTCCTTTGCTACGGCACAAGGTGTTGGTGAGTGTTTGAAGGTTTGTTTGTATGGAGGAATGGATGTGAGGATGAATGGAAGTGTTTGGATGAAGGTTGTATCAAAATGGGGATGAATTCTCTAGCCAAAACTGAATGTAATGGCTGCCACACACACTTCCTTTTATAGAGGAAGTGCATGGCATGGAGGGATGGATGGTGGTGTGAGCAATGATTCAAAGGTGAAAGTGAAGTAATGATGCAAAGCATGGGGGGGTGAAATGGAGTGGTGTTGCAACTATGAATGCAAGTAGGGAACATGAATGATTGTACACATGGTAGATAAAGGAAAGGGAGGTGGAATGGTGCAGAAATTAGTCATAGGTGCAGGTGGATTCATGATGCATGGCATGGGCAAGGAAAGTGAAGGAGTGGTGCATCAATGAGTGCATGTAGTGGAAGTGAAAGTGAATGAAATCTGATGGGTGAAGGGGACAAGGGATGTGCACCACTTGAGTGCAATGATTAAATGTAATGGTGCATGAAAACTGAAATAATGAAGGGGACAAGGGTGAGTATTGTGGTAATGAGTGAATGTAGTGGTGTATTTTATGCCCATGCCGTGCCTTTCCTTTGCCCATGTGTGTGTGTTTCCTTTGCCCATTTGCACACACATGTTCCTCATCATTTCAACCACAAAACAAACACATTTTCTGTCCTCCAACCTGTCCATGCAGTTTACACGTGTGTGAATGTCATCCTTGCATGTGTATGAGCTGTTTGTGGTGTGAAAATTATATTGACACACAAATTAAACCCTATTGATGACAATTGTAGTAATTATGCAAGTAGGGATCGTTCTAAACCGGGGATTAACTAGGGATGCTAATCAACACAAATAAAACTCAAAAACACTAAACTAGACTCTATAGACTCAAAACTAACTTAAAACACTAAAAACAGCAAGAAACAATAAAAAAGACTCAATTCTAGACCTAACAAGTGATTTGGACGAAAATAGAACTTCAAAGACCCAAAAGACAAAAAGGAAATAAGTTTTGACTCTAAAAACAAGATTTAAAAGCAAGGGGATTGGTTTTGACGAATTTAACTTTTAAAACAAACACTTGAAAACAAACTTGACAAAAACGAATTCAATGTAAGTTAAGATGGTGAAAGGCTAGTAAGAAGGTTCCTTCTCCACACATGAAACATATGCATACGACTCGATTTCCAATTACTCTTTCAACAAACCATGAATGACAATGCCCCAAATTAACTAGATTGCACCAATTAATTCTCAGATTTCCGTAGATTCATTGAATTGAATGAAATATGCAATACAACCAAATTATTCTCATCAAGGACCCTAACTATGGAATACGCATGATAGAGACACATATCAAAGATCATTAAGTTCAATGGAAATCATAAGCATTGACGAGGCATTCATAACTATGGGATACACATGTTACTCTTGCCTAGGATTTACTTAACACAATCGTGACTAGCGACTTTTACTACTTATGAATATAAGTTAATAACGATTAGGTGAAATTCCCTTATACTCTAGCATCAAATTCATGCATGCAAACTAAGTGTCGACCCTCAATCAACATACATAAACATGTTATCAATCAAATATATAAGTAAACCACATTCACAATTTATGAAATCATAATTGGAAGAAATCAAGTCATATAAAACATATGATCATGGCTTTGAATTCCCTTCTAACTATAAAGAAATTAGTTCCTCATGTTCGCAAATAAACAAAGATAAATAAATTTAAACATTGACATAAAGATAGAAAACACCTAGAAACGCTCCAACAATCCAAGCTTCTTGAATGGCATGCATGGCTCCAGATTTCTTCCTTCTTCTCCTCGTAAAACTCACGGCACAATGAGGGTGAATGGTGTAGTAAATTATGGTAGAGGATGGTCACTAAATGGTGCAGCAAAGGTTGGTATTTATAGGCTGAAATTCGCAGCCCCTATGTAGCAAAGGAAAAGGATTTAAAGGCCTAATTTGTATAGGATAATAACACACAATCCTTGAAGGAAAAGGCTAAGGCTTTTAGAAACCAAGGGGGAAAGGAATAATCAGGTTTCTAGAAGTTCTAGAAAGGTTTGGGGCGTCACTTTTGTAGGGCAAGGGATAAGACCTTCTAGAAAGGTTGTTTTGTGGCTGATTTCTAAAAAAACAAGGGATAAGGTGTGGCACCTTTGTAGGAGTGGATAAGGGCTTCTAGAAACCAATTTTAATGTGTCCTAATCTGAAAATAAATCCCCCATGCAGCTGGAATTAAATTAGGATAGGATTAGGACAGGATAAGATAAGATAAGGTTAGTTTTGGATAATATTCCTTCTTTTGAGCTGATTTCTTATCTTCCTTGACTTGGATTTATTTCTTCACTCTTTTCAGCAGATTCCTAGCCTCTTGAACTTCAAATTCGTCCATCTATCTTGCTCCATTCATAAGCTATCCATTTGGTGCGCAAAACTGCCTCAAAATGCTCCAAAATGCACTTTCTTGCCAACTTTGTCATATGAACCTACAAACCCACGAAAATAGCTTAAAACACTATCATAAACATAAAAAAACTATGAAAATGCAAGAAAACAAGCTAACTAAGTCGCATAAATATGCTCCTATCAGTTTGATGCCTTCTCTTTCTAGCTGTGTGATGTGAAAATTATGTTAACACACAAATTAAACCCTATTTGTGACAATTGTAGTAACGATGTAAGTAGGGATCGTTCTAACCGGGGATTAACTAGGGGTACTAATCACTTGAAAACTGAATTAGAAACGTAAAAACAAAGTTTAAAACACTAGATTAGACTCAAAGAATGCAAAACTAACGTTTAAAATACTAAAACAAACCAAAAACTCAAAACAGCAACCAAAAGACTCAAAACTGCCTTAAAAACACTTTCTGGGCAGTTTTGAACACAAAGCACCAAATTGGACGAATTTGGGTTTTAACTTGTACCAAAACACTTGAAAACATAAACCAACACACTTTCTAACTAATCTAGGACTTCAAAATAAATGGGGATTTGATTTGGACGAAAATAAACTAAATGGACAGATTGTAAAGAAAACAGATTGTAAGACAAAGTTATGATGAATAGCTAAGGGGTTCTTCTCCACACATGAAATATATGCAACCTAAATCGATTTCCAGTTATCAATTTAAGAAGTTATGAACCTCGACACTCCAAGTTAATTAGGTCCGCTTAAATTAACCTTCAGATTTCCCTAGAATCATTGAATTGGATGAATATGCATTGCAAACAAATTATTCCTAACAAGTTCTCTATATGAACAGCATGATAAAGACACAAGTTAGAATCATTACATTCTTTGGAAATCATAAGCATCGACAAGGCATTCGTAACTATGAAAAGCATGATACTCTTGCCAAGAATCTACTTAACACTATCGTGACTAGCTACCTTCACTACTTGCGAATATAAATTCATAACGATTAGATGAAACAAACTTATATCCTAGCACCAAATTCGAGCATGCAAATTAAGCGTGCACTCTCAACCAACATACAAGAATAAGTTCTAAATCAAACGGTTAAGCAAATTGTATTCACGACTTATGCAACGATAACTGAAAGTATCAACTTATTTCACATATATAATCATGGTTTTGAATCCCCCCTACCCAAGAGGGGTTTAGTTCCTCATACTCGCAAAGCAAAGATACATAAATTTAGAAATTAAAATCCAAAGAAAGAAAACACCTAGAACGCTCCAACTTGGCAGCAAGCTCATCAACGATTTCTTCTTAACGTTTGCATGCATGAATTTGATGCTAGAGTATAAGGGAATTTCACCTAATCGTTATTAACTTATATTCATAAGTAGTAAAAGTCGCTAGTCACGATTGTGTTAAGTAAATCCTTGGCAAGAGTAACATGCGTATTCCATAGTTATGAATGCCTCGTCAATGCTTATGATTTCCATTGAACTTAATGATCTTTGATATGTGTCTCTATCATGCGAATTCCATAGTTAGGGTCCTTGATAAGAATAATTTGGTTGTAATGCGTATCCCATTCAATTCAATGAATCTAGGGAAATCTGAGAATTAATTGGTCGATCTAGTTAATTTGGGGCATTGTCATTCATGGTTTGTTGAAAGAGTAATTGGAAATCGAGTCATATGCATATGTTTCATGTGTGGAGAAGGAACCTTCTAACTAGCCTTTCACCATCTTAATCTACATCAAATCGTTTTTGTCAAGTTTGTTTTCAAAGTTTTTTTTTTAAAAGTTAAATTCGTCCAAATCAATCCACTTGCTTTTAAGTCTTGTTTTTAGAGTCAAAACTTGTTTCCTTTAAGTCTTTTGAGTCTTTGAAGTTCTATTTTCGTCCAAATCACTTGTTAGGTCTAGAATTGAGTCTTTTTTATTGTTTCTTGCTGTTTTTAGTGTTTTAAGTTAGTTTTGAGTCTATAGAGTCTAGTTTAGTGTTTTTGAGTCTTATTTGTGTTGATTAGCATCCCTTCTAATCCCCGGCTAGAACGATCCCTACTTACATATACTACAATCATAGGGTTTTAATTTGAGTGTCAAGATAATTTTCACATCAAATTTTGGCGCCGTTGCCGGGGCTTAGCAAAATTGCTAATCCCCCTTTCTTTCTTTTTCGTGTCCTTTGTTTTTTCGTTTCTGATTTTGTTTCGTTTATTTTACTTTTGATATTTGATTTTGTTTTCTTGCTTTGATTTCAGGTTCTAGAGAAGTAAGACATGGATTTTGCTAACATTCAAGCTTAATTGGCGAATCTTACTTCTCAATTGTCACAAATTGCCGGAAGGACTACAATGCAAAGTGTCCCTACATTTGGTGTGTCTTATGGGCACGGATATCAAACTCATCAACATCCTCAATTCACTGTGAACGAAGATGCTTGGGGTTATCAAGGCTATGATCAACCAAGCAACAACATGTTTTCCAACACTTACAATTCAGCTTGGAGAGATCATTCAAACCATATGTGGGGGCAACCTCAACAATTCCAACAAGATGGATATTGGCAACAAGAGGAGGAGTTCTATTCAAGACCTATGCAATATGCTCAATCAAACTCAGGTTTCAATAAATTATAATCAAATTCTTAATGAATTAAATTGTTTGGTGCAGGGCTCACAAAATCAAGCCAAAGAGGCTCAACAAGATGCATATTGGCAGCCATATGAGGAGTTCTACACCACACCTATACAGCAACCACCGCATACCCCACAACAATTCCAATCAAATTCAAGTATGTCCATGGATAGTGATCAAATTCTTCAAGTACTAACCTCTTTGACGCATGACCAACAAAATCAAGACAAGAAGTTGGATAAATTGAAGAGTCAAATGGGAGAGATTATGGAATTCATGGTACAAATTCAAGAGCAAAGTGAACTTTCCAACTCAACTGTTGAAAATTCGAAGGAAGATTTTGACATCCACAAGGTTGGAACTGGCCTAAAAACGTCCAAACATAGCCTAGAAGTGGATGAGGAGTTGCTGATTGAGGAGGAGGAAGCAGACATACACACGGCAAGGGTAGAACAACCCTTGCCGCAGCCCCTTAAGCCCTCTAACCCACCCACCACAAGTAAGGACGTCCTAATTTCATTTCATTCTAATATTGTTCCTCCGAATGTCCCTTGTCCTAGCAGGTTTTTGATTCCCAAGAAAGAAGAGAGTGAAAAAAGACATCGTGGAAGCTTTCCCAAAGGTGCAAAATGATATTCCAATTCTTGGCACACCCACTCAAGTACCAGATTGTGTTGAAGTGTTCAAAGAACCTTGTTCACCACAAAAAAGGAGTCAAGAAAAAGAAGTGGCTGGAGAATTTCAAGAATTCATTAAAGAGGACGTATTTGAAGTAACAAAATCCAAAGAAGTTGAGTTTGATGACATGGGACAAATCACAACCATCGTAGTAAATCTGGCCAAATTCAAAGTCCCTGAAGCTTTCAAAGAAGTGGTGTTTGTCATTGAGTTCATGTTGGAGCAAACAGGTAAGCCACCTCCTCGAAATTCAATTTCGTTTTCTACAAACATGTTGTTGATGATTCAGGCACCCACGTTAGAATTTAAACCATTGCCGGATCATTTCAAGTATCACCGTCCATTCAAAGATCAATTCCATGCCATGGCCACCAATGGAGCTTAATTGGAGGTATCGTCCGGCTGGAAGACGTTAAAGCAAGCGCTTCTTGGGAGGCAACCCATGCAAATAAAGAAGACCTAGGAAGCTCCGGCATCACAACCAGATTTGCGTTCCTAAACCCTACTCTTTATTGCTTTTACTTTGCCATATTTGTCATGTTTGCTAGTTGTGTTATTTGCTTGTTTTGTGTGAGTCTATGTTTGAAACATTGAGGACAATGTTTGGTTTAAGTGTGGGGGGGTGTAAACAAAGTGTTTTTGTGTCAAATTCGGAGGATTTTACCACCTAACATTTCAAAGGTTGTTTGTCATTGTTTTAAGTGTTTTTAGAATGTTTTGATGTGTTTTTATGTGGCTTTACTAGAAAATCCGAAAATTCAAGAAAAAATTTGAAAAAAGTTTTGAAAAAACCCAAAAAGAGTCGTTTTAAAGTTGTTTTTGTGTGTTTGTGTCTTAGAGTACCTTCCAACACAATGATGAGGATTTGGGTTTTAATTGCATGACCGTTAAAGAAAGTTACAAACATGGATGGAAGTTGATATGCTCTTTTGTTTATGCTTGGTCATCGTTGTTGTTTTCGAATTCACATGTAATCACAGAGGAAGAAATCAGTTTTTGTAACATGCTTGAAGGAAGTAACTCAAACTAACGCTACAACCTTGTGAGACTTGAGCCTTAACATTCTTTGGAGAGTTAAAATCTGTGATTTGTTGTTTTCTAAAGTCGTTGCATGATCTCATCATTCTTTGCTTGGTTGCTACTTAGAAGGCGTTTCATCATTTTAGATCCAAATATTAGAACTCATACCCATTTCATTCAAAGCTTAAAATTGAGTGCATAACATATAACAAGATGAAGTTGTTTAGTAGTTATCACCAGAGCCAAAAAGCCTTCATCCCATGCATTTGTTTTGTAGGATTAACCCCTTTGAGCCTTATTTAGCCTATTTTTGTGGTTAGCCACATTATCCTTACCTAGCCTAGATTAGGAATATCCATACCCTTGTTCTTAAAGGATAATAAAGCATGACTTAGAGGGAATTCCTTTTGATCAATGTTGTGCAGAAAACTAAGTGTGGGGGAAGGGAAAGTTTGTGTGCCAAAAGAAGTGAGGAGGGCACGGGGTTAGACAAAAGAAAAAAAAAAGAAAAAAAAAAAGAAAATTCGTAGAAAAAGAAAGAAAAATTGAGAAAAGTGTGAAACGTATGAAAAGGAGTTGAAAGAGCATAAAATGAGCTCTAAGTTGTTGGTTGTTGAAGCAAGGGTCCAAAAAGTTGAATTAGACCCTAAAGTGTTGCATGAGTATTCCCCTTGGGTTTAAACATTGATTTTTGCATGCAAAAGTGAATTCTAAGTGTCAATTTCATAACTTGCTTATTATTCTTTAAGAATGTTTGTTCATCCTTACCTTTCTTTGTTAGCCAATACCTTGAGAAAAGTGTGAAACCCTATGATTGGAGATTGAGTTGGTAGGGATCGTTCTAGCCGGGGATTAGAAGGGATGCTAATCAACACAAATAAGACTCAAAAACACTAAACTAGACTCTATGCCAATACCTTGAGAAAAGTGTGAAACCCTATGATTGGAGATTGAGTTGGTAGGGATCGTTCTAGCCGGGGATTAGAAGGGATGCTAATCAACACAAATAAGACTCAAAAACACTAAACTAGACTCTATAGACTCAAAACTAACTTAAAACACTAAAAACAGCAAGAAATCTAAAAACAAGACTTAAAAGCAAGTGGATGGTGTGAAAATTAACTTGACACACAAATTAAACCCTATTTGTGACAATTGTAGTAATGATGTAAGTAGGGATCGTTCTAACCGGGGATTAACTAGGGGTGCTAATCTAAAACAAATTGACTTAAAAACACAAAACACTAACTTAAAGACTCTAATTAGACTACTAAGATTCAAAACAGATTTGAAACACTCAAATCTGCCCAAAACTGACTAAAACAAGTTAATTTAGATTCATTGAATTGAATGGGATACGCATTACAACCAAATTATTCTTATCAAGGACCCTAACTATGGAATACGCATGATAGAGACACATATCAAAGATCATTAAGTTCAATGGAAATCATAAGCATTGACGAGGCATTCATAACTATGGAATACGCATGTTACTCTTGCCAAGGATTTACTTAACACAATCGTGACTAGCGACTTTTACTACTTATGAATATAAGTTAATAACGATTAGGTGAAATTCCCTTATATTCTAGCATCAAATTCATGCATGCAAACTAAGTGTCGACCCTCAATCAACATACATAAACATGTTATCAATCAAATAGATAAGTAAACCACATTCACGATTTATGAAATCATAACTGGAGGAAATCAAGTCATATAAAACATATGATCATGGCTTTGAATTCCCCTCTAACTATAAAGAAATTAGTTCCTCATGTTCGCAAATAAACAAAGATAAATAAATTTAAACATTAAAACAAAGATAGAAAACACCTAGAAACGCGCCAATAATTCAAGCTTCTTGAATGGCAAGCACGGCTCCAAATTTCTTACTTCTTCTCCTCGCAAAACTCACGGCACAATGAGGGGGAATGGTGTAGTAAATTATGGTAGAGGATGGTGACTAAATGGTGCAGCAAAGGGTGGTATTTATAGGCTGAAATTCGCAGCCCCTATGTAGCAAAGGATCTAAACATGCTTCTTAACTCTAGAAATTGCGTTCTTTGTGATACATATATGTGAGCATTCGTTTTCATATCTACATCAATCTTCTCACATATGACTAGTGTAGGGTGTGGAGTTAGAAAATCTGAGTAAAAAGAGAGTGTATATCTTGTAAGGAATTGAGGGAATTCTCTAAGGCATGTTACTACATTCAAAGCATTGTTTTAATTGATTACTTGTGAACTAGTAAGTAGTGGCTTTAATTAAGTATGTGCTTGTGTAAAGATGACTCAAATCTGTGGGGATAACAATCTTTAACATGTCATGTGCATTGGAAATCCCTGAGGCAAACGTTGGAAGGTTTAGGTTCTGTTTTGGTTAGATTGTTTCGTTTTGTTTTCTTTGTTTTGTTTGTTTTGCTCGAGGAGTCCATCCCATGTGCTTCATGTGCATGAATGATAGGAGCATATTTATGCGCCTTAGTTAGCTAGTTCTTATGCATTTTTGTTATGTTTTCTTCATTAAAGTAGTCTTTTAAGCTACCTTCATGTGTTTTCAGGATTAAAGGACGTATTACATGAAATGATGAATTCTGGAGCTTTTGGAGCGAAAAGTGAGCTTGGATTGAAAAGGACATGCTTGGAACACAAGGTTGGGACGGAATTGAAGAGTTGAAGATTTGAGGTTTCCTACTTGAAGTAGGAAAGCTAAACCTAAAAGTTTCCATTTTGGGTCGATCTTTCCTAAATCGGAATTGGCAACCAAAGTTTCTAAAAGTTGGAAGTTTCTATTCTTGGAGGTTTCCATTTTCGAGAGTTTCTATTCTTGGCGTTGGGCTTTTAGATGACCTAAACCCAAATTTCCTTGTGGACCTTCAACCCATGCCGAACCCTAGGGCCTAATCACCTAAAATCTGCCATGTTAAACCCTAGCCCAATTCTCCTAAACCCAAGCCGCACCTAACCCTAGCCCATTGTTAAAAATCTGATTTCATTAGGGTTTTCTAAATGCCTATATATAGGCTCCTAATGCTTGCAGCCGGAGACATCTTCCCATTCTAAAAAAAATCAGAAATCGCCCATAGCCTAATCCCTAGCCGCACACATCATTCACTCTAGACAATTCAGAAAATCCTTTCCCCTCACTTCCATATTTTTCCGCAGCCACCATCACCCAAAAACCCATTTTTGCCGCAGCCACCATCCATTCCAGCAACCTTCCAACACTTTGCCGCACCACCATACACCTCCCTTACCCTTGCCGCACCACCCTATCATCCCAAATCCATCCCTAAATCAAAATCACACCCAAACAGCCCTAGACCCTCATTGCCGCAGCAAGGAGAAGAAGAAAGAGGACTTTCTGTGCAGATTTCAAAGTGGAATTCTTGGGCATTTTAGGTGTAATCTTTCTTATGTCTTTGATGTTTCAATTCAATAAACTTATTGTTGTGAGTATGAGGACTTAAACCCCCTTAGTTGGGGGGTGATTCGAAACCATGTACATGCTTGCAATTTGATTCGATTACATTCAGTTGTTATTTCATAAGTTATGGATTCAATTCGTTCATCTCTTTGATTGATAATTTATTTGTGTATGTTGACTGAGAGTGCACGCTTACTTTTCATGCATAAATATGATGCTAGATTATGAGGGAGTTTCACCTAATAGTTACAATCTTATAATCACAAGTAGTGAAGATCGCTTGAAAACGATCGCGTTGAATGAATTCTTAGCATAAGTTTCATGCAATTCATAGTAACGAATGCTTCGTCAATGCTTATGTTTTTCATAGAACGTAATGATTCTTGCTTGTATCTCTATTATGCAATTCATGTAGGGAACTTGTAGGGAATGTTTTGGGTTGTCGTATGCAATCATCCAACTTAATAACTTGTGGAAAAACTGAGGGTTAATTAGTGCAATTCACGGTTAATTTGGGGCGTTGAGTATTCATAGTTTATCGGAAGAACAACTGAAAATCGTTTTGCTTGCAAGTGTGACATGTGTGGAGAAGAACCTCCTAACTAGCCTTTTATCCATTCTTTTCATCAAAATTTGTTTTACAATCTGTTTCTTTTATAATCTGCCATTTAATCTATTTTCGTCCAAATCAAATCCCACCTTATTTCTTTGAGTCATTTTACTTAGAACTTGTCTTAGAATATGTTTTTAGGTGTTTTAGGTCATTAGGAAATCAAATTTCGTCCAAATTAGTGTAGGTGCTCAAAACTACTTGGGGATGGTGTGTGGGTGTTGTGTGGAAGGTGTGGATATGAAGAATGGTGGTTGAATGCGGCTGAGATGAAGGAGAGGGTTTCTGAGGTTGTGGATGGGTTTTTGACGAATTTTGGGAGAGAGTATGGCTGAATGGGATGAATGGAATGTGTGTATTAGGTGTGTTTCTGAACTCCCTCCAGAATGGCTGAATGGGGATTATTTTAGTGGCTGAAAATGTCAAGCAAACATCAAGTCATGGACAATCTGCCATCCTTGCAGAAATCCACTTCATGGTGGTCCAATTTCTGCCATTCCTTGTTGTCTCTTCACTGCCCATGCTGATTCCTTGCTGTTTTAATTATCAAAATCGTCCATCCACATGTCTCCATGTTTGCACCATCCAATCTTGGTCCAAAAATGCTCCAAAATGTTCCAAAATGCCTCTTTTTGCATACTTTGCCATATGAACCTGAAATTGCACGAAAATGACTTTAAACACTATAATAGCTAAATAAACACAACCTAAATGCACGAGAACAAGCCAATTAAGTAGCATAAATATGCTCCTATCAAATTCCCCCACACTTAGCTTTTGCTAGTCCTCGAGCAAAACAAACAAAAGAAAGGAAACAAAACGAAACAAACTAACCAAAACAAAACCTAAACCTTCCAACGTTTGCCTCAGGGATTTCCAATGCACATGACATGTTAAAGATTGTTATCCCCACAGATTTGAGTCATCTTTACACAAGCACATACTTAATTAAAGCCATTTGCAGCCACAAAATATTCTACACATCTCCATTCAGTCCCATTCACGCCAGAAACATCACCACCATCTTTGCCGCACCTATCCTTCACCATTCACCATATTTTCTGACCCAAAACCACCCTAGCCGTGCCATACACCCATCCTAGACATTTTCCACCATTCTACACCATCCATAACCCCCAAAAACCATCACAAAACCTGGTGCCGCAACCAAGGAAGAGGAGGAAGGTTCTTAGAAGTACCTGCTGTGCAATTGGGATTGCTAGCACGTTTAGGTGTTTTCTTTCTTTTATTTTCAATTTATAAACTTGTTATTCTTTGTGTTGCGATCATGAGGAACTAAACCCCTCTTAGTTAGGGGGTGATTCGAAACCATGTACATGCTTGCAATATGATTTGATTACATTCAGTTGTTATTTCATAAGTTGTGGATTCAATTCGTTCATCTACTTGATTGATAACTTATTTGTGTATGTTGATTGAGAGTGCACGCTTAGTTTTCATGCATGAATATGATGCTAGATTATGAGGGAGTTTCACCTAATAGTTTGTCCATGGAAGATCCTAACAAACATTTGAAGGAATTTGAAGTAGTTTGTTCTAGTATGACTCCCGTTAACGTTGACGGAAGTATTTTGAAGATGAAGGCTTTTCCATTCTCTTTGATGGATAAAGCCAAGGATTGGTTATACGAGTTAGCTCCCGGCACTGTCACTTTTTGGGAGAGTATGAAGAGAGCATACTTGGAGAAGTTCTTTCCAACTTCTCGCATCATCCTCCTACGCAAAAAGATAAGCGAAATCCAGCAAGAAGAAGGTGAGTCTTTTCCTACATTTTATGAACGATTTAAATCACTTGTTGCTTCTTGTCCAGAGCATCAGATGAAGGAGGAGTTGCTTTTGCAATACTTCTACGAGGGTCTCCTACCTCTATAGCGTCAAATGCTTAATGCTTCGGCGGGGGGAGCATTAGTGGACAAAACACCCATGGCTGCCAAGATCTTGATTGCTAATAGAGCGTTGAACGCTCAACAGTACGAGGGTGTAGGCCAAAGAGGACCTTCACGACAACAAGTTAATGAGGTAAGTTCTACATCCAATATTCATTCACAATTGGCTAATCTTACTTCTCTTGTGTCTCAGATGGCCGAGGGCATGAAGATGCAAGGACCAATTGTATGTGGCGTATGTTCCATCCAAGGACATGTCTCTGAAAAGGGGTGGCGAGACCACCCAAATTTCAAATGGAGGGATCCCCAGCAACCTCAGAACCAAGGAGGCTTTAGGCAACAACCCCCGGGGTTCTTTCCCGAAACCTACGGCCCACCCCAAAATCAAGCCCAATCCGGCCCAAGTGCCTCAGGTACGTCTCTTGACAATGATGCACTTCTTAAGATACTAACTAAGTTGTCTAATGGGCAGGAAGATCAAGCTAAGGCTATGCAAAACCAAGACAAAAGCGTGGATCAACTTGAGAAACAAATTGGGCAGATTGCCGAGTTTGTAGGTAAGTTTCGAGATCCCGGACAACTCCCTAGCTCCACCATTCCAAATCCGAAGGGAGGTTTCGAAAGTGCAAAGGCAATACTTTTGAGGAGTGGAAAAGAGATTGGGGCAGGTTCTACACCATCACAAACAGGTCCCAAAAGTGATGTAAATGTGCAAATTGAAGAGGAAGAATCAAGCATGCCCACGGCAAAGGTGGTTCCACCTTTGCCGCAAGTCCCTAAGGCCCCCAATATGTCCAATTCGGCCAATAAGGGTAAGAATGTGTCCAATTCAGTTCATACTAATGTTTTCCCTTCAAATGTGCCTTTTCCTAGTAGGTTCATGCAAACGAAGAAAGAAGAGACAAAAAAGGATATCCTTGAAACCTTTAGGAAAGTTCAAGTTAACATACTTTTGTTAGATGCAATCAAGCAAGTCCCGAGGTATGCTAAGTTCTTGAAGGAGTTGTGTACCACTAGGAAGAGGATGTCGACTAAGGAAGTGGTAAAGGTAGGTGAGAATGTGTCCGCCATCTTGCAACGCAAACTACCTCCCAAATGCAAAGATCCGAGTAGCTTTACCATTCTATGTGTCATTGGGAACACTAGATTTGAATCTGCCATGCTTGATTTAGGTGCTTCTATAAATGTTATGCCATATTCCATTTATGCATCTATGAACTTAGGAGCATTGAGAATGATGGGGTAATAATACAATTGGCCGATAGATCTAATGCCTATCCAAAGGGAGTTTTGGAAGATGTTCTTGCTTTCAACCTTCATGATATGAAATACTTTTGCTTTGGATGAGTTGTTTGCAGAGGTACCCCAAGGAATTAGGAACACTGAGAGATTCGAGAGGGTGTGTTGGAAAGGCATTTTCTGAGAAGAAGGGGGGTTATGTATGTCTGCCTTGCAATTGAGGGTGAAGGATGACATTTATAGGAATTAATAACCGGTACTATTCTTTCACTCTTGTCAGCAACCGTTGGATGATTTAATAGTAAACTTCACGTGCTTTCTACTTCACAAGAGATCTTCGGCAGATTGCCCGTCATTTTCATAAAGCTGACTTTGCAAGTGACAGATGTTGACACGTTGGGAAAAGCAGATGGTTGGAATCGGCGCTTCGACAAACTGCCCGTGATTTCCGCAAAGCTTACTCTGCATGTGACAGATGTTGACACGTCTGCAAAAGCAGATGTCTCTCTGATATCTGGAATTGCCTCTTCGATCTCTGAAATCCCATCGAGTTACATGTGACAAGTGCGGACAAATCTAGAAAAGAAGATTGGCCGTGGTTTCTGAGCAAGGTCATCTTTTGAGAAAGCTAGCGCCTCTTTGATTTTTTTAGTTGGCCTCTTCGATTTCTGAGCTTGCCTCTTCGATCTCTGAGCTTGCCTCTTCGATCTCTGAAATCCCATCCAATGCTGATTTTTATAGAGGTACGCAGGACGTTCAAAGCACACTTGAATTTCTGCCTGTAAAAACTCTCTTTTTGCACTTCTACGATCTTGACTTGTCCGACCTCTTCTTTCTTTAACACCTGTGAAAATGTCTGGCCCCTCCGACCGTCATTTTGACTTGAACCTTGGTGAAGAGGCAGCCCCGACTTCTCCAGACAACATATGGCGCCCATCCTTCATATCCCCTACTGGTCCCCTTACCGTTGGGGATTCGGTGATGAAGAATGATATGACAGCTGCGGTGGTGGCCAGGAACCTTGTCACTCCCAAAGATAATAGACTACTTGCCAAACGGTCTGATGAGTTGGCTGTAAAGGATTCTTTGGCTCTCATTGTGCAGTGCGCAGGTTCCGTGTCTAATATGGCCCAACGCCTATTTGCCCGAACCCGTCAAGTTAAATCATTGGCGTTTGGTGAGAGTGCTAGGAACTTGTTTAGACACTAAGTAATTCACTAGATCGGCATACCATGGTTCACTTACCTCAATTGACAGCACCTGCTCAGCGAGGAAAGTTTCAGGGATAGGCACGTTATGCTCATGCTCCTCATGGACCATTCGGCTTAAGTGGTCAGCCACCACATTGTCCCTTCCTTTCTTGTCTCGGATTTCGATGTCAAACTCTTGAAGAAGAAGCATCCAACGAATGAGCCTCGGTTTTGCTTCCTTCTTCGTTAGTAAGTACTTTAAAGCTGCATGATCAGTTTAAACAATCACATTAGTTCCAATTAAGTAAGATCAAAATTTATCTAAAGCAAAGACAACAGCTAGAAGTTCTTTTTCCGTTGTGGAGTAGTTCAATTGGGCATCATTGAGAGTCCGAGAGGCATAGTATATAGCATGCGGCTGCTTGTCTTTTCTTTGCCCCAAAACAGCGCCCAATGCATAGTCGGATGCATCGCACATAAGCTCGAAAGGAAGGCTTCAATCGGGAGGAACAATGATAGGGGTCGAAGTGAGCTTCCCTTTGAGCTGCTTGAATGCTAATTCACATTCCTCATCAAACTGGAAGGGCACATCTTTTTGAAGTAATCGGCAAAGGCGGTTGGATATTTTGGAAAAATCCTTGATGAAACGCCTATAGAACCCTGCATGGCCAAGAAAACTAACCTCTCTAACTGAAGTAGGAGAGGGTAAGTGACGTACAAGGTCTATTTTTGATTTATCTACTTCAATTCCTTTTTCTGAAACAATATGGCCTAAAACTATACCTTGTTTAACCATAAAGTGGCATTTTTCCCAATTCAACACAAGGTTAGTTTTAACACATCGTTTCAAGATCAAGGTCAGATTATCCAAACAATTATCAAAAGACTCCCCAAATACACTGAAATCATCCATAAATACCTCAATTATCTTCTCAACATAATCGGAGAATATACTTACCATACAATTTTGGAAAGTGGCAGGTGCGTTGCATAGGACGAATGGCATTCGACGATAAGCAAAGGTACCGAATGGACATGTGAAGGTAGTCTTTTCTTGGTCATCGGGAGCTATCACAATCTGATTATAACCCGAATAGCCATCAAGAAAACAATAAAATGAATGACTGGCTAACCTTTCCAGCATTTGATCAATAAAGGGCAGCGGGAAGTGATCTTTTCTTGTCGTAGCGTTGAGCTTCCGATAGTCAATACAAACTCTCCATCCGGTTTGGATTCTGGTGGGCACAAGCTCATTATCTTCATTTTTTACCACAGTGACTCCGGACTTCTTAGGAACAACTTGGACCGCCGAAACCCAATGGCTATCAGAAATTGGGTAAATCACTCCACAATCTAGTAGCTTGATGATTTCCTTCTTCACAACGTCCATCATGGGTGGATTGAGTCGGCGTTGTGCTTCTCTATATGGTTTAGCTTCTTCTTCCAAGAGTATTTGATGCATGCAAGTGGTAGGGCTAATTCCCTTGATATCGACCAATGTCCACCCAATGGCAGTTTTGTATTCCCGAAGCGCCCTCACCAACTTGTCCTCCTCTTGTGCAGTGAGTGAAGAAGAGATGATGACGGGCAACGTCTCTTGTTCTCCCAAAAACACATATTTCAAATGGCTCGGCAATGGTTTAAGCTCTAGGGAAGGGGGCTGGATTACAGAAGGAAGCAACTTGTTAGTCGAATTGGGAATTGAAATTAGGTTGGGAGACTTACCAATATGCCTTGGATTTGACTCTAGGACAGCAACCATCTTCACCAATTCTTCTTGAATAAGCATGGCAAGATGTTCCTTGTTGTTGTCGTGTGCATGCCTAAGTGCTAACCCTTCGTTTTTAAGTCCAATACTTTGCGTGAGAGTCTTTTCAAGTGCATCCTCACTCAAATCATCAAGGAATTCCTGCGCCCAAGAGTCAATCACATCAATAGAGAAACAAGAGTGACCATCATGAGGATATCTCATAGCATCAGAAATATTGAAATCAATAACTTCCCCATCAAATTCCATAGTCAATGTTCCCTTGAATACATCTATCTTTGTACGAGCAGTCTTCATGAGTGGTCGGCCAAGTAATATTGGTAATTGAGGGGAATGGATCGAGTCTTCCATTTCAAGCACGTAGAAGTCCGCCGGAAAGATTAGGTGATTCACCTGCACTAAAACATCCTCCAAAACACCTTTTGGATACGCATTAGATCTATCGGCCAGTTGAATGATCACTCCATCATTTTTTAATTCTCCCAAGTTCATAGATCCATATATTGAATAAGGCATGACATTTATTGATGCACCTAAATCTAACATGGCAGATTCAAAGCGAGTATTTCCTATAACACAAGGAATTGTAAAACTGCCTGGATCTTTGCACTTAGGAGGTAATTTTCGTTGCAACACAGCTGAGACATTCTCACTTACCCTTACCACTTCTTTGTTCGAAGCCCTCTTCCTTGTAGTGCATAGCTCCTTCAAGAACTTAGCATACTTGGGGACTTGTTTAATTGCATCTAGAAGTGGAATGTTGACTTGCACCTTTCTGAATGTGTCAAGGATGTCTTTGTCACTCTCATCCTTCTTTGATTGCATAAACCTGCGAGGAAATGGTGCATTGGTTGGAATAGAATTAGAAGTCATGGAAATTGAACCCAACTTACCTTTTGTGGTCGAATTAAGGTGTGTAGGTTGCTGTGGCAAAGATTGCTCAATCCTTGCCAAGGGCAGGCCTTGTTCATTCTCTTCAGATTGCATATTTTCGTCCTCTTTTTGATTGGATTTAGATGGGCTGGGATCAGATCCAACTTCTTGTCCACTTCGCAAGGTGATGGCTTTGGCAGATTCGAAGCCTCCCTATGGATTCACATCTGTCGAACTAGGTAACTTACCTGGCTCTCTACTAAATTGCCCAATGAACTCAGCCATTTGTCCCATTTGTCTCTTCAATTCAGTCACCTCTCGAGCTTGATTTTGCACTTCCTTGGCGTAATTGTGCATATCTTTGGCTTGATTTTCCTGACCCTGCGCCAACGTAGTTAGTAACTGAATAACTTGAGCATTATCAAAAGACGAACCTGAGTTATTTTGGGCAGGTTGTGTTTGGGGTTGTGCGGGTGCATTTTGCCTTTGATAGAATCCTGGAGGTTGCTGTTTGAATGCTCTTTGTTGTTGGGTTTGTTGGGGCTCCCTCCGTTTGAAATTTGGATGATCTCTCCAACCTGGATTGTATGTATTCGAGAATGGATCATTCCTTAGTTGGTTTTGACTCCCAAAACCCACGGCGTTGGCAGATTCCCACCCTCCGTTCTCGATCAATTGAGGGCACTTATCCGTGAGATGTCCATTCATTGAGCATACACCATAAGCAGCTACACTTTGTTCTTTTGGTTTTTCGAACACCTGTGAAAGAAGAGTAATAAGATTAGCCATTTGATTTTGAAGTTTGGAAATAGCACTTACCTCATTAACTTGTTGCTACCGTGGGTTGTCTCTTTGACCAACGCCTTCATATTGTTGAGCATTAAATGCTTGGTTAGCAATTAAGGTCTTGGCAGCCATGGGTGTTTTGTCCACCAAAGCTCATCCCGCTGAGGCATCTAGCATTTGGCGTTCAATTGGTAGAAGCCCTTCGTAGAAATATTGAAGAATAAGCTCATTCTTCATCTGGTGCTGTGGACATGAAGCAACAAGGGTTTTAAAAAGCTCATAGTAAGTGGGAAAGGATTCACCTTGGTTTTGCTGAATGCCACTAATCCTTTTGCGTAGTAGAATGACTCGAGAAGTTGGGAAAAACTTCTCCAAAAATGCCCGTTTCATACTCTCCCATTATGTGACAGTTCCGGGGGCTAGCTCATACAACCAATCTTTAGCCTTTTCCAAGAGAGAAAAGGGAAAAGCCTTCATTTTCAGAATGCTCCCATCAACATTCACAGGGGTCATGCTCGAACAAACAACCTCGAACTCCTTCAAATGTTTATTAGGATCTTCCATGGACAACCCATGGAACTTAGGAATATGGTGCAATAAACTGGACTTTAATTCGAACTCGTCGGTCTTGTTTTGGGCCGCCCTTGGATATTGAATGCATAAAGGCAAAGCATTGTCCAATCCCAAAGCGGAAAGCTCCTTGATTGTTCGATTGTCTACTGCCATATCTTGGACTTCTTCAAAAGTCCTTGCCGTGGCCTCCTCTTGCTCTTTTACTTTGACTTCTTCAAGATCTGGTGCAGGTTGAGATGATTGGGGTTCTTGTTGATTCATTGCTCGTCTCAAAGTTCTCTCAAAATCGTCGTCAAAGTTAAAGATGTGCTTATGAACAGGTTGAGAACTTCGAGTCATACATTGTATTTCCTCAATAATGCCTCAATGGTCCGGTTGCAAAAGTGAGACCCTCCATCACTTATGATTATACGTGGCATGCCAAACCTTGCAAACATGTTAGTTCTAATAAAATCTGCAACCACTTTAGAATCATTAGTTCGGATGGCTTTTGCTTCCACCCACTTCGACACATAATCCATCGTAAGCAAAATATACATGAAACCATACGAGGAAGGAAATGGACCCATAAAATCAATACCCCAAACATAAAAAATTTCAACATTAAGGATAGAAACTTGCGGCATTTGATCCCTAGCACCTATGTTACCCATTCTTTGGCATTTATCACATGTTAAGCAAAAAGTTCTAGCATCCTAAAAAATACTAGGCCAATATAATCCACATTGTAACACCTTAAGTGCTCTTCTTTGTGTGCCAAAGTGCCCACCACATGCATATGTATGACAAAAGCTTATAATAGAATGCAATTTAGAATCATGCACAGATCAACGTACAATCTGATCAGGGCAAAATTTCCATAAATAGGGATCATCCCATACATAAAACCGCGAATCATGCCTTAACTTATCATGTTGGTGCCTAGTGAAAGTGCTAGGAATTCGTTTTCTCACCAAAACATTTACCAAATCGGCATACCAAGACTCACTTACCTTTATGGATAGCAATTGTTCATCGGGGAATGTCTCAGCAATGGGTAAGGACTCCTCATTATGCACTATTTGGCTTAGGTGGTCAACCAACACGTTTTCACTTCCCTTCTTGTCACGAATCTCAATATCGAACTCTTGAAGTAGCAACATCCAATGAATTAGCCGTGGCTTGGCTTCCTTTTTAGTGAGCAAGTACTTCAACGCTGCATGGTCAGTGAAAACAATTACTTTAGTACCAATTGGATATGATCTAAACTTATCTAAAGCAAAAACAAGGGCAAGAAGTTCTTTTTTCGTATTGGAATAGTTCAATTGGGCATCATTCAACATCCGTGAGGCATAGTAGATGACATGCGGCCTCTTATCCTTCATTTGTTCTAAAACAGCTCCTAAAGCGTAATCGGATACATCACACATAAGCTCAAAAGGTAGGCTCCAATCCGGTGGGACAATGATTGGTGCCGTGGTTAACAACTTTTTGTAGGAGTCGGCAAAGAGGTTGGGCAACCTTTGAGAAGTCTTTGATGAACCTACGATAGAAACCTGCATGGCCAAGAAAAGAACGAACCTCTCTAACTGAAGTAGGAGAGGGTAAGTGACGTACAAGATCTATCTTTGACTTGTCAACCTCAATACCATTTTCAGAGATAATATGACCTAAAACTATGCCTTGTTTAACCATGAAATGACATTTTTCCCAATTAAGAACAAGGTTAGTTTCAACGCAACGTTTTAAAATCAAGCTAAGATTATGCAAACAACCATCAAAGGAATCACCAAAGACGCTAAAATCATCCATGAAAACCTCAATTATTTTCTCAACATAATCAGAAAATATGTTCATCATGCATCTTTGAAATGTGGCAGGGGCATTACATAAACCAAAAGGCATGCGACAATAAGCAAATGTACCAAAAGGGCATGTAAAAGTGGTTTTTTCTTGGTCCTCGGGTGCTATGACAATTTGATTATAACCAGAATAACCATCAAGAAAACAATAGAAAGCATAACCCGCTAACCTCTCAAGCATTTGGTCAATGAACGGGAATGGGAAGTGATCCTTCCTTGTAATGGCGTTTAGCTTCCTATAGTCGATACACACCCTCCAACCAGTTTGAATGGGAGTAGGCATAAGTTCATTCTCGGCATTTGCTACCACCGTCACTTCGGATTTCTTCGGAACTCATTGAACGGGCGAAACCCACCTACTATCCGAGATTGGATAGATAACTCCACAATCTAAAAGCTTGATGATTTCTTTCTTCACAACTTCCATCATAGAAGGGTTTAGTCGGTGTTGAGCCTCTCGAGATGTTTTAGACCCCTCCTCCAAAAGTATGCGATGCATGCAAGTTGTGGGGCTAATTCCTTTGATGTCAGCCAACGTCCACCCAATTGCTCTTTTGTACTCCTTTAACACCCTCACTAACTTACCTTCTTGTTGTGCCGTGAGTGAAGTTGAGATGATGACGGGCAACGTCTCATCCTCTCACAAGAAAACGTACTTCAAGTGATTAGGCAATAGCTTAAGTTCAAGTGTAGGTGGCTGCACAACTGAGGGAAGCATCTTATTAGCCGAAACTGAACTTAAAATAGGGTCCAAAAACTTACCAGATTGTGGTGGCAACGACTCAAGGGCAGCCACCATCTCAATGATATCTTCACTAGGGGGCACGGCAATGGGAAATTCATGCATGCCGTGGGTGTGCAAGGTGGTTGCTTCAATGTTTTGCTTGTCCATTCCTCGTGCAATTACCAATTCAAGTGCATCGTCGTTCAATTTGTCAAAATGGTCCTGTGCCCAAGAGTCAATTACATCAATAGAAAAACATGAATGATTCTCACTAGGATACTTCATAGAATCAGAAAGATTGAAATTAATGACTTCCCCATCAAATTCCATCGTCAAAGTGCCATTAAACACATCAATCTTTGTACGAGTAGTTTTCATGAATGGCCTTCCAAGTAGGATGGGCAATGACGGGGCATGGTCTGACTCGTCCATCTCAAGCACGTAGAAATCTGCCGGAAAGATCAAATGATTAACCTGCACTAAAACATCTTCCAAAACTCCCTTTGGATAGGTATTAGATCTATCGACTAATTGTGTAATCACACCATCATTTTTCAACTCTCCTAGGTTCATAGATGCAGAAATTGAATATGGCATGACATTTATAGATGCACCTAAATCTAACATGGCAGATTCAAACCTAGTATTACCAATGACACAAGGAATTGTAAAACTACCCGGATCTTTGCATTTAGGGGGCAGTTTACGTTGCAAGATGGCTGAGACGTTTTCACCTACTTTTACAACCTCCTTGGTCGAAATCCTCTTCCTAGTGGTGCAAAGTTCCTTCAAAAACTTGGCATACCTCGAGACTTGCTTAATTGCATCCAAAAGGGGGATATTGACTTGAACTTTCCTAAATGTTTCCAAAATGTCCTTTTTAGCCTCATCCTTCTTTGATTGCATAAACCTACAAGGAAAAGGTACATTTGGAGGAAAAACAATAGTAGGAATTGAATTGGACACGTTCTTACCTTTATTGGATAGATTGGATGGCTTAGGATCACTTAAGGCTCGCGGAAATGGTGTTTCCACCTTTGCCGTGGGTTGGCTTTGTTCATCCTCTTCAATTATCAACTCTTCCACCTCGTTTGGGGCTGAGTTAGATGGTTAAGGGGCTGTTCCCACTTGTTTCCCACTTCGCAACATGATTGCCTTGGCGGATTCGAATCCTCCTTTTGGGTTGACAACGGTTGAACTAGGCAACTTGCCTTGCTCTCGGAATTGGCCCACAAACTCCGCAATCTGCCCTACTTGCTTCTCCAACTCGTCCACCTTCTTATCCTTAATTTGCATACTCTGCGCCATAGAAGTTAGTAATTGAAAAATCTGATCATTATCAATGGAAGAACCTAATTTGTTTTGGGCAGGTTGTGCTTGAGGTTGTGTGAGTGCAAACGGTTTTTGATAGAAACCCGGGGGTTGTTGCCTAAATGTACTTTGTTGTTGGCCTTGTTGGGGTTCTTGCCATTTGAAATTTGGATGATCCCTCCATCCCAGATTGTACGTATTAGAAAATGGATCATTTCTTTATTGGTATTGTTGCCCAAAACCCACGGCATTGAGGGTCTCCCACCCTCCAATTGTGGGCACTTGTCTGTAAGGTGTCCTTGCATGGAGCACATGCCACAAGTAGCCACATTTTGTACTTTTGGTCATTCCACCACCTGAGAAAGCAAAGTAGTAAGGTTAGCCATTTTTTGAAGTTCGGATATGGCACTTACCTCATTCACGTGGTCTTGCTGTGGGGTGCTTCTTTGCCCAACACCTTTGTATTGTTGAGCGTTCAATGCTCGATTAGCAATCAAAGTCTTAGCTGCCGTGGGGGTCTTATCCACCAAGGCTCCTCCTGCTGAGGCATCTAGCATTTGGCGTTCGATTGGTAGAAGCCCCTCTTAGAAGTATTGTAGAAGAAGCTCCTCCTTCATTTGATGTTGTGGACATGAAGCAACAAGAGATTTAAAACGTTCATAATAAGTAGGAAAAGATTCACCTTCATCTTGTTGAATTCCACTTATCCTTTTTCGTAGAAGAATAACTCGAGAAGTTGGGAAAAACTTCTCCAAGAAAGCCCATTTCATGCTCTCCCAAGATGTGACAGTTCCGGGAGCTAATTCATTCAACCAATCTTTCGCCTTTTCCAAGAGAGAAAAGGGAAAGGCCTTCATCTTCAATATGCTCTCATCGACGTTGATTGGAGTCATGCTTGAACACACCACCTCGAACTCTTTCAAGTGCTTGTTGGGATCCTCCATGGACAATCTGTGGTACTTTGGAATATGGTGCAGCAAGCTTGATTTTAACTCGAACTCCTCGGTCTTGCCTTGACCAGCCGCGGGGTATTGGATGCATAGGGGTGCGGCATTGTCCAATCCCGAAGCCGAAAGCTCCTTGATTGTACGATTGTCTTGTGCCATGACTTCCTCTACTTTACCCACTCTTGCCGTGGGTTCCTCTTCTTCAAACTCAACTTCGGCTTCTGAATTTGAACTTGATTCACTAGGTTCTGGATTCTTCCTTTTTCGTCTCAATTCTCACTCGAAATCACCTTCAAAGTCCAAGATGTGTTCACGAATAGAATGAGAACTCCGAGTCATAAACTAGTACCTAAAACAAGAAACAAAAGCTGACCAGTACGAAACAGTGGAAGGATGAACCTGTCGTTGACTACATCAATATATGGCGTTCGTTAAGTCTGGATTGCAAAGATCGGCTTTCTGAAACCTCCGCCATTGCTATGTGCGTTCAAGGCATGCACTGTGGGCTACATTATATCCTTAAAAACACAATATGGGTAGTTTTGAACACAAAACACAAATTTGGACGAAAATAGGTTATAACTTGACTCAAGACACCTAAAAACACAAACTAAATTGATTTCTAACTAATCTAACACTTCAAAATAAAGGGGGAATTGGTTTTGACGAAATTGAAAACAAAACAAAACTTTGTAAACTAAAACAGATTTTAAAACGAATTTGATTAAAGTGAATGGATGGAAAGCTAGCTAAGCGGTTCTTCTCCACACATTTCACACTTGCATACAAAACGATTTCCAATTGCTTTTCAATAAACCATGAATTCTCAATGCCCCAGATTAACCGTGAATTGCACTAATTAACCCTCAGATTTTCCTAAAGTTATTGAATTGGATGATTGCATAATAGAGATACAAGCAAGAATCATTAAGTTCTATGAAAATCATAAGTATTGACAAGGCACTTGTTACTATGAATTGTATGAAACTTATGCCAAGAATTTACTTAACACGATTATGATCAACAACCTTTACTATTTGCGAATATAAGTTCATAACGATTAGGTGAAACTCCTTTATATCCTAGCATTATATTTATGCATGAAAATTAAGCGTGCACTCTCAACCAACACACACAAATTAGTTTTAATTCATATAGATAAGCAAATTGAATTCACAACTTATGAAACGCAATTAGAAGTAATCAAATCATATAGCAAGCATAAAACATGGTTTTGAATCCCCCCTAGCAAAGGGGGGTTTAGTTCCTCATACGCACAAAGCAAAAATAAATAAGTTTAGACATTGAAATCCAAAGAAAGAGAACACCTAGACACTCCAACTTGGACAACAGGTGCATCCACGAACCTCTCCTTCTTCCTTGCTGCGGCACAAAGTTTGGGGACAGGTTACAATGGATGGGGGATAGTATGGTGATGTTTAGGATGGATGGTTGTTGCGGCAAGGTTTGTTTAGGATTAGGAATTATGGAGAATGGTGGTGGAAGGCTGAGGCAAAGGTTGTGTAAGTGTTTCTGGCTTGAAGGCTGAATATATGAGGTGGTAGGGTGCGGCAAAGGATGTAAATACATATTTATAGGCACCTAAACCCTAGGGCAATCAGATAAGGACTTGTAAAATCCAAATCCACAAGGAAAAAGGCTTTAGAAAACAGAATTAAAAGGGGAAAAGGCCTACAAGGTGCGGCTGGATGATAAGGCTTCTAGAAAGCCTTGCAAGGCAAGGAAATAAGGTCTTCTAGAAGAGATTGGCACGACAAGGATGATTGTGAAATGATAAGGCATCTAGAAGGTCTTGTCATGCAAGGAAAAGGGTTCTCTTGCTAAAATAGGTGCGACATTCCTCTAGAATAAGGCTAAGGTGTCCTAAAGTGTTTAGGACTCCTCTTTGTAGCTGAAACCTTTGCACATTAGGAATAGGAAAGCTTGTCTTGATCAATCTTTCTTTTTTTTGGACTCATTTTCCTTCTTTGACTTGGAATAATTCTTTGCTGCTGAAACTCAAGGCCAATTAGGTTTAACTTTCCTATTTCAAGTAGGAAACCTTGATTGAGTAATAATCCTCATTCTTCTAGGAATCCTTCTTCAATTAGGACTCCTTCAATCTCGTCCATTCCTTTCGTTCCAAGCATGTGATATCCATTCCAAGCTCAATTTTGCTCCAAAAGGCTCCAAAATGCACTACTTTGCATACTTTGCCCTTAAAACCTGAAAACACATGAAAATAGCTTAAAAGACTACTTTAACTAAGAACAAGCTCACTAAGTTGCATAAATATGCTCTTATCAAATTCCCCCATACTTAGCTTTTGCTAGTCCTCGAGCAAAACAAAGAAACAAAAGAAAAAAAACAAAACGAAACAAAACAAACAAACAAAACCTAAACCTTCCAACGTTTGCCTCAGGGATTTCCAATACACATGACATATTAAAAATCATCATACCCACAGATTTTAGTCATCTTCACACTTAAGCACATACTTAACCATAGTCACCACTTACTAGTTCACATTTAACCAATTAAAACGATGTTGTGAATGTAGTAACATGCCTTAGAGAATCTGCTCAATTCCTTACAAGATATGCACTCAATTTTCACTCGGATTTTCTAACTACACACCCTATACTTGTTATATGTGAGAAGATTGATGTAGACATGAAAACGAACGCTCACATATATGTATAACAAAGAAAGCAATTTCTGGAGTTAATAAGCAGTTAGATATGATCTCATGAACGGAATGCTACTACTTAAATGCGAGAACCAGTGACACCATATGCTCATACCAAATTCAAACTCCACAAATTGAGACACATAACACTCAAAATAGAAGTCAAGGGTTGTAACGGGGCTTGGGGTATTGGCTTAACAAAGAAAGGATAGAGATGACAAACGTTCTTTGATAGGAGCATATTTATGCGCCTTAGTTTAGCTTGTTCTTGTGCATTTATGGTGTTTTTCCTTAGTAAAATAGTCTTTTGAGCTAGTTTTATGTATTTTCAGGTTCTAAGGGCAAAGTATGCAAAATGATGCATTTTGGAGCCTTTTGAAGCAAATTAGAGCTTGGAATGGACATCATATGCTTGGAGCAAGAAGATGGACGAAAATGGAAGATTTGAAGATGATGTTTCCTACTTGAACAAGGTTTCCTAGTCGAAGTAGGAAAGCGCCTAAGTGAAGTTGGAATCCTAGTTGAATTAGGATTCCTAGTCAAAATGGGTTTCCTAGTGGAATTAGGATTCCTTGAAGATGAAGATTTCTTACTCAAACAAGGTTTCCTACTTGGAGTAGGAAATGTAAACCCCGAATGGCATCAAGTTGCAGCTACAAAGAAGAATTCCAAGTCAAGAGAGGATTGAGACATGTTTTCCTAATGCTAGAAGGACTCCTAAGCGTTGTAGGACACGAATGAGAAGTTTCTAGAAAGTTTACATCCTTGCCGTGGGTTTTACACAATTCCTATCAGTTTGGGGCTTTCTAGAAGCCCTATCCCTAAATCCCTACATTGGTGCCGCACCTCACCTTCTAGATGGCCTAATTCCTTGCCTTGCAAGGTGTTCTAGAAGCCTTATCCCATCAACCTTATCCTTGCCGCACCCCTAGTCCTTTTCCCTTGCAATTTCTGATTGTTTTAACCTATTTCCTTGTGGATTTGGGCTTTTCTAATCCATATCTGATTCACCTAGGGTTTTAAGTGCCTATATATACTCATATTAACCCCTAAATCAGATCACAACTCACCACAATTCAGAATTAACTCCAGAAATTCGTCCAACCTTCTCTACACTCTTGCCGCACCCACCAAACACCATTCTACACCTTTGCCGCACCATTCCCTTCCCCTAAACACTCATACATCCCTCCATAACCCTTCATCCATACACATAAGGCCCTAAACCTGTCCCTAAGTCCTTTGCCGCACCAAGGAGGAGGAGAAGGATGCTTGGAAGTTCATGCAATTCAAGTTAAAGCCGCTGGAATTTCTAGGTGTTTCTTTTCCTTTGATTTCAATGTTTAATTTCAATTCTCTTTGTTTTGTGCGTATGAGGAACTAAACCCATCCATACACGTCGTTGTGTGCACGATTCTGAATGTCAATCAATTTTGAGTTTTTGTCACACATATGCATGTGGGGGGCACTTTGGCACACAACGCACAGCCCTCAAGGTGTTACAATGTGGATTCTATTGGCCTAGTATTTTTAAAGATGCTAAAACTTTTTGCTTAACATGTGATAAATGCCAAAGAATGGGTGGAATTAGTGCAAGAGACCAAATGCCGCAGGTTTCTATCCTAAATGTTGAAATTTTTTATGTTTGGGGTATTGATTTTATGGGTCCCTTCCCTTCTTCGTATGGTTTTATGTATATTTTGCTTGCGGTTGATTATGTGTCGAAATGGGTGGAAGCCAAGGCCACCCGTACTAATGATTCTAAAGTGATTGCAGATTTTATTAGAACTAACATTTTTGCAAGGTTTGGAATGCCACGAGTAATCATTAGTGATGGAGGATCACACTTTTGCAATCGGACCATTGAAGCATTATTGAGGAAATACAGTGTCACCCATAAGGTTTCTACACCTTACCATCCTCAAACGAACGGCCAAGCCGAGGTGTCCAACCGAGAGATTAAGCAAATACTTGAGAAGACCGTTGGGCCAACAAGGAAGGATTGGAGCTTACGGTTAGATGATGCACTTTGGGCGTATCGTACGGCGTACAAAACCCCTATTGGGATGTCCCTCTTCCGACTTGTCTATGGCAAGGCATGCCATCTTCCCGTTGAATTGGAGTACAAAGCACTTTGGGCCATCAAGAAGTTTAACATGAACCTCGATGAAGCGGGAAGTCAAAGGAGATTGCAATTGAATGAGCTCGATGAGATACGGCACGAGGCGTACGATAATGCAAGCATTTACAAGCAAAAGACCAAAGCTTTCCATGACAACATGATCCGTGGGAAATCATTTTCAATTGGGCAGAAAGTGCTATTGTTCAATTCCCGTTTACGGTTGTTTCCCGGTAAGTTACGTTCTAAGTGGATTGGACCGTTTGTTATTACTAATGTTTTTGTTCATGGTGCAGTCCAAATCCAAAGCTTGAAAACGGGACCAGAATTCAAGGTGAACGGGCATCGTTTGAAGCCATATTATGACAACTTTGTGGAGCATGCTGTGGATGACATACCCTTGGATGCCATGAGCCCTAGCAAGGAGTGAATGAGGTCCTCGTCCGGCTGTACGACGTTAAAGCAAGCGCTACTTGGGAGGCAACCCATGCAATTCAACAAAGGAAGACCAAGGACTTACTCCAATTCCAGATTTGCGTTCCTAAACTCTTCACTTTGTTGTTTCAAAAATAGTCGTTTTTGTGTGTTTGTTTGTGTCTTAGGGTACCTTCCAACACAATGATGAGGATTCGGTTTGTAATTGCATGACTGTTAAAGAGAATGATTAACATGGATGAAAGTTTGATTTACTCTTTGGTTTATGCTTGGTTGTGGTTATAACTTATGAATTCACATGTAATCATAAAGTAAAAATTAGTTTTTGTAACATGCTTGAAGGAAGTAACTCAAACTAACGCTACAACCTTGTGAGACTTGAGCCTAAACGTTTATTTGGAGAGTTAAAATCTGTGCATTCTTTGTTTTCTAAGTCGTCGCATGATCTCATTAGTCTTTGCTTGGTTGCTACTTAGAAGGTGTTTCATCACTTAGAACCAAACACTAGAACTCATGCCCATTTCATTCAAAACATGTCATTGATTTGCATAACACATATTCAAGATTAAAGTGTGTAGTGTCCACCATAGCCAAAAAGCCGTATATCCCTATTCCATTATGTTTTGTAGGTTTTAACCCCGTTGAGCCTTGTTTAGCCTATTTTCCTTGTTAACCACATTAGCCTCACCTAGCCTAGATTAGGACCATCCACACCATTGTTCTTAAAACGTAGTAAAGCATAACGCAAGATGAATTCCTTTTGATCAATGTATTGCGGAAAACAAGTGTGGGGGAAGGATTAGTGATATGGGGACGTGCCAACATCTTGAATGAGGCACGGCAAAGAAGAAAAAAAAAAAAAAAGAAAAGAAAATTCGTGAACAATAGAAAGGAAAAAAGAAAAGTGGTGAAAAACATGCAAAATAAGTTGAAAAGCATGTGAAAAGAGTTCCAAAGTGTTGTTTGTTGAAGAAAGGGTCCAAAGAGTTGCATTCGGCCCTAATTGATTGCTTGAATCTTCCCTTTGTGTTGAAAAGTTGATTTATGCATTCTAAAGTGAATTCTAAGTTCGATTTCCATACTTTGCTTACTACTGTTTTAAAGAACGTTTGTTGTCCATATCCGTTTTTGTTAGCCAATACCTTAAGCCCCGTTACAACCCTTGACTTTAATCTTGAGTGTTGTGTATTTCAATTTGTGGAGTTTGAAATTGGTTTGAGCATATGGTGTCATTGGTTCTCGCATCTAAGTAGTAGCATTCCATTCATGAGATCATATTGATAAACATGCGTATTAACTCCGAAAAAGTGCTTTCTTTGTCATACATATATGTGAGCATTCGTTTTCATATTTACATCTATCTTCTCACATATAACTAGTATAGGGTGTGTAGTCAGAAAATCTGTGTGAAAATAGAGTGCATATCTAGTAAGGAATTGAGGGATTCTCTAAGGCATGTTACTACATTCAAAATCATGTTTTAATTGGTTATTTGTGAACTAATGAGTAGTGACTATGATTAAGTATGTGCTTAAGCGTAACGATGGCTAAAATCTGTGGGAATGATGATTTTTAACATGTCATGTGCATTGGAAATCCCTGAGGCAATCGTTGGAAGGTTTAGGTTATGTTTTACTTGTTTTATTTCGTTTTTGTTACTTTGTTTCGTTTTGTTTTGCTCGAGGACTAGCAAAAGCTAAGTGTGGGGGAATTTGATAGGAGCATATTTATGCGCCTTAGTTAGCTTGTTCTTGTGCATTTACATTGTTTTTCCTTAGTTAAAGTAGTCTTTTGAGCTAGTTTTATGTATTTTCAGGTTCTAAGGGCAAAGTATGCAAAAGGATGCATTTTGGAGCCTTTTGGAGCAAATTAGAGCTTGGAATGGACATCATATGCTTGGAGCTAAGAGGATGGACGAAATTGAAGATTTGAAGATGATGTTTCCTACTTGAACAAGGTTTCCTAGTCGAAGTAGGAAAGCGCCTAATTAAAAGATGAAATCCTAGTCAACGAAGGATTCCTAATTGAAGAAGGATTCCTAATCAACAAGGGATTCCTAGTTGGAGATGGATTCCTAGAAGAATGAAGATTCCTACTCAAACAAGGTTTCCTACTCGAAGTAGGAAAGTTAAATCCAAATGGCATCAAGTTTCAGCAACAAAGAAGAATTCCAAGTCCAAGAAGGAAAAGGAGTCCAAGATGAAGAAGGAATGATAAAGACAAAGGTTTCCTAATCCTAATAGGCAAAGTTTCCAAGTGCAATGAGGAGTCCTTATCCATTTAGGACACCTTATCCATTTAGGACACCTAAACCTTATCCCTTTTCCTTTGCAAAATCTGATTGTTTAAACCTATTTCCTTGTGGATTTGGGTTATCCAAGTCCATATCTGATTACCCTAGGGTTTTAAGTGCCTATATATACTCATATTAACCCCTAAATCAGATCACCACCTCTCATACACATTCATTCATCCCATAAATTCAGAAATTCGTCCAAACACTTCTCCACACCTTTGCCGCACCATTCCCTTCCCCTAAACACTACTACATCCATCCATAACCATTCTCCACCATCCATAATCCCAAAGAACCTGTCCCTAGACCTTTGCCGCACCAAGGAGGAGGAGAAGGAAGCTCGGAAGTTCATGCAATTCAAGTCCGCGTCGCTGGAAATTCTAGGTGTTTCTTTTCCTTTGCTTTCAATGTTTAAATTCAATTCTCTTTGTTTTGTGCGTATGAGGAACTAAACCCCCCCTTGGCTAGGGGGGATTCGAAACCATGTTTATGCTTGCTATATGATTTGATTACTTCTAATTGCGTTTCATAAGTTGTGAATTCAATTTGCTTATCTATGTGAATTAAAACTTATTCTTGTATGTTGATTGAGGGTCGACACTTAGTTTGCATGCATGAATTTGATGCTAGGATATAAGGGAATTTCACCTAATCGTTATGAACTTATATTCACAAGTAGTAAAGGTTGATGATCTCAATCGCGTTAAGTAAATTCTTGGCATAAGTTTCATGCAATCATAGTAACAAGTGCTTCGTCAATGCTTATGGTTTTCATAGAACTTAATGATTCTTGCTTGTATCTCTATTATGCAATCATGTAGGGGACTTGTGGGGAATGCTTTGGGTTGTCGTATGCAATCATCCAATTCAATAACGTTAGGAAAATCTGAAGGTTAATTTAAGCGGACCTAATTAACTTGGGGCGTTGAGAATTCATGGTTTATTGAAAAGCAATTGGAAATCGTTTCGTATGCAAGTATAACATGTGTGGAGATGAACCCCTTAGCTAGCCTTCCATTCACCCATTTAAATCAAATTCGTTTTTACAATCTGTTTGTTTTACAAAGTTTTTGTTTTGTTTTCAAATTCGTCAAAACCAAATCCCCCTTTATTTTCAAGTGTCAAAATAGTTAGAAATCAATTTAGTTTGTGTTTTTAAGTGTCTTGAGTCAAGTCAAAACCAATTTTCGTCCAAATTCCTCCTTAGTGTCCAAAACTGCCCAGAAAGTGTTTTTAAGGCAGTTTTGAGTGTTTACTTGCTGTTTTGAGTCTTTTGGTTTGTTTTGTGTTTTTAAGTGTCTTAGGTCAAGATAAAACTCAATTTTCGTCAAAATCTTGTTTAGAGTCCAAAACTGCCCAGAAAGTGGTTTAAAGGCAGTTTTGAGTGTTTTGATGCTGATTTGAGTCTTTTGGTTTGTTTTGATGTTTTAAAGTTTACTTTTGCATTCTTTGAGTCTAGTTTAGTATTTTAAACTTGTTTTTACGTTTTTGAGTCAATTCCAAGTGATTTTGCAATCCCTCCTAATCCCCGATCTAGAACGATCCCTACTTACATACATTGCTACAATTGATAAAAAGAGGGTTAAATTGAGTGCTAGTTAATATCATACCAAATTTTGGCGCCGTTGCCGGGGATTAGCAACTTTGCTAATCCCTTGGATTGTTAATTTCGTTTTTCTTATTAGATCAGATTCTTATGTTATTTTGTTTCTTGTTTTAGGTTCTTGTTTATGACTCGGAGTGCGAATCCGGTTCACGAATATATTTTAGACTTTAACGGCGATTTTGAGCGTGAATTGAGACGTAAGAGGAAGAACCCGGAACCTAGTGAATCAAGTGCAAGTTCCGAGTCCGTTTCTGACTTTGAAGAGGAAGTGGAAGACATGGCAATGGACAACCGAACGATCAAGGAGCTTTCCGCTTCGGGATTGGATAATGCCGCACCTTTATGTATCCAATACCCTAGGGCGGCTCCGGACAAAACTGCCGAGTTCGAATTGAAGGCAAGCTTGTTACATCACATTCCGAAGTACCATGGGCTGTCTATGGAAGATCCGAACAAGCATTTGAAGGAGTTTGAAGTCGTTTGCTCAAGCATGACTCCGGTGAACGTGGATGAAAGCATCTTGAAGATGAAGGCTTTTCCCTTTTCTCTCCTAGAGAAGGCGAAAGATTGGTTTTACGAATTGGCTCCCGGAACTGTCACATCATGTGAGAGCATGAAAAGAGCTTTCTTAGAGAAGTTTTTCCCAACTTCTCAAGTCATCCTCCTACGAAAAAGGATAAGTGGAATTCAACAAGATGAAGGTGAGTCGTTTCCTACATATTATGAACGTTTTAAATCTCTTGTTGCTTCATGTCCACAGCATCAAATGAAGGAGGAACTACTTCTACAATACTTCTACGAGGGACTACTGCCAATCGAACGTCAAATGTTAGATGCCTCGGCGGGAGGAGCATTGGTGGATAAGACCCCTACGGCTGCAAAGATGTTGATTTCAAATCGAGCGTTGAACGCTCAACAATACGAAGGTGTTGGACAAAGGAGCATGCCACGGCAACATCAAGTCAATGAGGTAAGTGCCATAACCGAACTTCAAAATCAAATGGCTAACCTTACTACGTTGCTTTCTCAGGTGGTGGAAGGTCCAAAAGTCAAAACCATAGCTGCTTGTGGCGTATGCTCTACGCAAGGACACCCTACGGACAAGTGCCCACAATTGATCGAGAATGGAGGGTGGGAGACACTCAATGCCGTGGGATATGGCAACCAATACCAATCACGTGGTGATCCATTTTCCAATACTTACAATCCCGGTTGGCGTGATCATCCGAATTTCAAATGGCGAGACCCCCAACAAGGCCAACAACAAAGCGGATTTAGGCAATAACCCCCGGGGTTCTATCAAAAGCCGTTGGCACCACCACAAGCCCAAACACAACCTGCCCAAAGCAATGTAGGTAATTCAAGTGATAATGATAAGATTTTTCAATTACTTACTACCTTGACGCAGGAAGTCCAAACTCAAAACAAAGAAAGGCAAATCCAAGACAAGAGGGTGGACAACTTGGAGAAGCAAGTGGGACAAATTGCCGAGTTCATGGGGCAATTTCGTGAGCAAGGAAGGTTGCCTAGCTCAACTGTTGTCAATCCGAGGGGAGGAGCCGAAACTGCCAAGGCTATCACGTTAAGAAGCGGGAAAGAAGTAGGAACTGAGCCACAACCATTCAAATCTGCCCTCAAGGAGGATGAGAAGTTACAAATAGAAGAGGAGGAGCAAGCAAAGGCCACGGCAAGGATTGAACAATCCTTGCCGCACCCATCCAATGCATCCAATCCATCCACCATAGGTAAGAAAGGTTCTATTCCAATTAATTCTAATGTCATTCCTCCGGATGTACCCTTTCCTAGCAGGTTTTTACAAACCAAGAACGAAGAAGAGGAAAAAGATGTTCTTGAGACGTTTCGGAAGGTGCATGTGAATATCCCTCTCCTCGATGCTATAAAGCAAATCCCGAAGTATGCCAAGTTCTTGAAGAAGCTTTGTACAACAAGGAAACGGATTCGGGAGAAGGAGTTGGTACACGTAAGTCAGAATGTATCTGCATTGTTGCAAAGAAAGTTACCACCTAAATGCAAAGATCCAGGTAGTTTCACTATCCCTTGTGTTATTGGCAATACGAGGTTTGATCATGCTATGTTAGATTTAGGTGCATCTATAAATGTCATGCCATATTCTGTTTATGCATCTATGAATCTAGGAAAGCTTAAAAATGATGGCGTTATTATTCAATTAGCCGATCGATCTAATTCATATCCCAAGGGAGTGTTGGAAGATGTTTTGGTGCAGATAGACAATTTGATTTTTCCTGCAGATTTCTATGTGCTTGATATGGAGGACTCAACCCACTCTCCACCATCACCACTCTTACTTGGACGACCATTCATGAAAACGGCTCAAACCAAGATTGACGTGGCCAAGGGAGCAGTAACTATGGCCTTTGGTGGTGATATGATTAACTTTAAGATTCCTGAATCGATTGAGAATACTAATGATGTTCGTTCTTGTTGTGCCATTAATGTAATTAAACACATAGGGACAGAATGTTCAACAAAGATCAAGAAGGATGTTTCTCGAACTACCACCGAGAAGGAACTTGGAGTAGAGCACAAGGAGTGCACACACCAAAACAAACCAAAAGACTCAAAACAGCCCAAAAACACTCAAAACTGCCTTAAAACCACAATCTGGGCAGTTTTGAACACTAGACTCAAACTTGGACGAAAATTGATTTTATCTTGACCTAAGACACTTAAAAACACAAACTAAAGTGATTTCTAACTACTATGACTCAACTAAGTAAATGGGGATTGATTTTGACGAAATTGGACTTTAAAACATAAACTTCAAAAACAAACTTTAATGAAAACGATTTTGATGAAATAGAATGGGGAAAGGCTAGTTAGAAGGTTCCTTCTCCACACATGAAACATATGCATACGACTCGATCTCCAATTACTCTTTCAACAAACCATGAATGACAATGCCCCAAATTAACTAGATCGACCAATTAATTCTCAGATTTCCCTAGATTCATTGAATTGAATGGGATACGCATTACAACCAAATTATTCTTATCAAGGACCCTAACTATGGAATACGCATGATAGAGACACATATCAAAGATCATTAAGTTCAATGGAAATCATAAGCATTGACGAGGCATTCATAACTATGGGATACGCATGTTACTCTTGCCTAGGATTTACTTAACGCAATCGTGACTAGCGACTTTTACTACTTATGAATATAAGTTAATAACGATTAGGTGAAATTCCCTTATACTCTAGCATCAAATTCATGCATGCAAACTAAGTGTCGACCCTCAATAAACATACACAAACATGTTATCAATCAAATAGATAAGTAAACCACATTCACGATTCATGAAATCATAATTGGACGAAATCAAGTCATATAAAACATATGATCATGGCTTTGAATTCCCCTCTAACTATAAAGAAATTAGTTCCTCATGTTCGCAAATAAACAAAGATAAATAAATATAAACATTGACATAAAGATAGAAAACACCTAGAAACGCTCCAACAATCCAACGTCTTGAATGGCATGCACGGCTCCAAGTTGTCTTCCTTGTTCTCCTTTGCAAGTCACGGCACAATGAGGGTGTGATGGATGAATGATGTAGAGAAAATATGGTAGAGGATGGTGAATGAATAGGTGCAGCAATGGGTTGTATATATAGGCTGAAAATTCACATTCCTAGGTAGCAAAGGACAAGGTTTTAAAGACCTAAACTACATAGGATAATAACATACAATCCTACAAGGAAAACAAGTCAAAAACCCAAAGGGATTGGGAGATAAGGTGCAGCACAAAGAGTGTGAAATGATAAGGCTTCTAGAAACCAAAATCCTAAAGGAAATAGGGTAGAAAATTCGGCACAAAGTTAGGGTTCTAGAAGGATCATACAAGGCAGATTTTTAGGGGTTTCTAGAAAGGTTCTAAGCACCCTATGTGTAGGATAAGGTTAAGATCTTCTAGAAATCCCATTTTAAGCATCCTAATCTAGTTAGAAACCCCCCTAATTGGCTGAAATGTGGATAGTTTAGGATAAGGATAAGATAGGATAAGATAAGGTTTATTTGGATAAGATAAGCTAAGATAAGGTTATGGATGAGGTTTTGGATAAGATACCTTATCTTGAGCTGATTCTTTGGCTTTAATTCTTCTTCTTCATGTAGGAATACTTGCTTGAGTAGGAAACTTCATTCGTCTAGGAATCCATCTTCAATTAGGACTCCTACATTGATTAGGAATCCATCTTCATTTAGGAATCCTTCATGTAAGCCCTTTCCTACTTCAACTGGGAAACTTTGTATCTTCAATTCTTCAACTTTGAAACGCCTTCCTAGCTTCATCAATTCCTCAAATTCGTCCATCCCTTGTGCTTCATGTGCATGAACTCCATTTTAGCCCAATTTCGCTCCAAAATGCTCCAAATTGCATCCTTTTGCTCACTTTGTCTCTAAAACCTGAAAACACATGAAAATAGCTTAAAAGTCTACTTTAACCAAGAAAACACAACATAAATGCATAAGAACTAACTAACTAAGGCGCATAAATATGCTCCTATCAAATTCCCCCACACTTAGCTTTTGCTAGTCCTCGAGCAAAACAATGAAACAAAACATAACCTAAACCTTCCAACAATAGCCTCAGGGATTTCCAATGGTACATGACACGCCAAAGATCACCACTCACATTGATTTTAGCCATCCCTACTCTCGAGCACATACTTAATCATAGTCATCACTTACTAGCTCACATTTAATCAATTAAACAATGTTTTGAATGTAGTAACATGCCTTAGAGAATCCCTCAATTCCTCCCTAGATATGCACTCAATTTTCACTCAGATTTTCTAACCACACACCCTACACTAGTTATATGTGAGAAGATTGATGTAAA
>VIEB01001676.1:1380-20730 GCA_006547085.1 Malus baccata
CCCTAAATATTGCTTGAATCTTCCCTTCGTGTCTAAAAGTTGATTTCTGCAATCTAAGTGAATTCTAATGTTTCAATTTCATTACTTTGCTTGCTATTGCTTTAAGAACGTTTGTTATCCTTATCCTTCATTTGTTAGCCAACACCCGAAGCCCCGTTACAACCTTTGACTTCAATCTTGAGTGTTATGTGTTTCAATTTGTGGAGTTTAAAATTGGAATAAGCATATGGTGTCACTGGTTCTCGCATCTAAGTAATAGCATTCCATTCATGAGATCATATTGAAAAACATGCTTATTAACTTGTTCGTAAAGCATAGTAAAGCATGATTCGTATTGAATTCCTTTTTGATCTATGTTGGCAGAAAACAAGTGTGGGGGAAGTATTTTTCATGAGGAATTGTGTTCCATAGGCACGGCAAAGAAAAGAAAAGAAAAAAAAAATTCATGGAAAAAGAAAAAAAAATGAAGAAAAAAATATGAAAAGTGTGAAAAAAGAGTTGAAAAGTTGAGAAAAAGAGTTCCAAAGTATTGTTTGTTGAAGTGAGGGTCCAAAACAATGAATTCGGCCCTAAGGAGTTGTTTAAATCTTTCCCTTGTGTGTCAAAGATAAATTCTGCAATCTAAAGGAATTCTAAGCATTAATTTCATTACTTTGCTTATTATGCTTTAAGAATGTTTGTTTTCCTTACCTTCCATTGTTAGCCAATCACCCCTAGCCCCATTACAACCCTTAACTTCTATCTTGAGTGTTATGTGTTTCAATTTGTGGAGTTTGAATTTGGTATGAGCATATGGTGTCACTGGTTCTCGCATCTAAGTAGTAGCATTCCATTCATGAGATCATATCTAAACATGCTTCTTAACTCTAGAAATTGCGTTCTTTGTGATACATATATGTGAGCATTCGTTTTCATATCTACATCAATCTTCTCACATATGACTAGTGTAGGGTGTGGAGTTAGAAAATCTGAGTGAAAATAGAGTGTATATCTTGTAAGGAATTGAGGGAATTCTCTAAGGCATGTTACTACATTCAAAGCATTGTTTTGATTGATTACTTGTGAATTAGTAAGTGGTGGCTTTAATTAAGTATGTGCTTGTGTAAAGATGACTCAAATCTGTGGGGATAACGATTTTTAACATGTCATGTTCATTGGAAATCCCTGAGGCAAACGTTGGAAGGTTTAGGTTTTGTTTTGGTTAGTTGGTTTCGTTTTGTTTCCTTTCTTTTGTTTGTTTTGCTCGAGGACTAGCAAAAGCTAAGTGTGGGGGAATTTGATAGGAGCATATTTATGCGCCTTAGTTAGCTAGTTCTTATGCATCTTTGTTATGTTTTCTTCGTTAAAGTAGTCTTTTAAGCTACTTTCATGTGTTTTCAGGTTTAAAGGACATATTACATGAAATGATGCAATTTGGAGCTTTTGGAGCAAAATGTGAGCTTGGATTGAAAAGGACATGCTTGGAACACAAGGTTGGGATGGAATTGAAGAGTTGAAGATTTGAGGTTTCCTACTTGAAGTAGGAAAGCTAAGCCTAAAAGTTTCCATTTTGGGTTGATCTTTCCTAAATCGGAATTGGCAACCAAAGTTTCTAAAGTTGGAAGTTTCTATTCTTGGAGGTTTCCATTTTCGTGAGTTTCTATTCTCGGCTTTGGGCTTTTGGATGACCCATCCTTACCTCTTGGACCTATGCCGCACCTAAACCCTAACCCTAGCCCATTGTTTCAGCCGCACCTAGGCCTTGTTCACATGCAAAAATCTGATTATAAACCCTAAGCCCATGTCGCACCTTTCCATCCTAGAAGCCCTATTTTACAAACCCTAACCCTAGTCCACTTAAGTAGCCGCACCTAACCCTAGCCCAATCTGATTTATTTAGGGTTTTAGGTACCTATATATATGTGTTTTACACCTTGCCGCAGATCATCCCCCTCTCCACAATCAGAAATCATCCATTCACTCCAGAAATTTACCCTAAGCCTTTGCCGCAACCACCAACCTTATTCTCCCTAGTTCTAAGTTATTGCCGTGCCTTGTCCATCCATTCCAGCCACTTCCCATCCTTGCCGCAGCCACCATACACCTCCATACACCACCCACACACCTTGCCGCACCACCATACCATCCTAATTCCCTTCCGAAACCAAAATCACATCCAAAAGTCCCCTTAACCATCTCTGCCGCAGCAAGGAGAAGAGAAGAGGAGCTTGACGTGCAGAAATTCAAAGTGGAATTCTTGGGCGTTTTAGGTGTAATCTTTCTTATGTCTTCGATGTTTCAATTCAATAAACTTTATGTTGTGAGTATGAGGAACTAAACCCCCTTAGTTGGGGGGTAATTCGAAACCATGTACATGCTTGCAATTTGATTCGATTACATTCAGTTGTTATTTCATAAGTTGTGGATTCAATTCGTTCATCTATTTGATTGATAACTTATTTGTGTATGTTGATTGAGAGTGCACGCTTAGTTTTCATGCATGAATATGATGCTAGATTATGAGGGAGTTTCACCTAATAGTTACAATCTTATAATCACAAGTAGTGAAGATCGCTTGAAAACGATCGCGTTGAATGAATTCTTAGCATAAGTTTCATGCAATTCATAGTAACAAATGCTTCGTCAATGCTTATGTTTTTCATAGAACGTAATGATTCTTGCTTGTATCTCTATTATGCAATTCATGTAGGGAACTTGTAGGGAATGTTTTGGGTTGTCGTATGCAATCATCCAACTTAATAACTTGTGGAAAAACTGAGGGTTAATTAGTGCAATTCACGGTTAATTTGGGGCGTTGAGTATTTATAATTTATTGGAAGAACAACTGAAAATCGTTTTGTTTGCAAGTGTGACATGTGTGGAGAAGAACCTCCTAACTAGCCTTTTAACCATCTATTTCACCAAAATCGTTTTTACAATCTGTTTTAGTTAAAGTTTCTGTTTTGTTTTAAATTTTCGTCCAAAACAAATCCCCCTTTAATTTGAAGTCTTAGATTAGTTAGAAAGTGTTTTGATTTGTGTTTCTAAGTGTTTTGATTCAAGTTTTCATCCAATTTCGTCCAAATTAGTGTAGGTGCTCAAAACTGCCCAGAAAGTGGTTTTTAGGCAGTTTTGAGTCTTCTATTTGCTGTTTTGGTTTTTAGGTTTGTTTAAGTGTTTTAACTTTTAGTTTTGCATTCTTTGAGTCTAGTTTAGTGTTTTAAACTTTGTTTTTGAGTTTTTAAGTCAGTTTCCAATTGTTTAGCAATCCCTCCTAATCCCCGGTCTAGAACGATCCCTACTTACATCTTCACTACAATTTGACAAAAAGAGGGTTTAATTTGTGTGCTTATCTATTTCGCATCACTAATTCAGTTTTCAAGTGATTAGTCCCCCTAGTTAATCCCCAGTTAGAACGATCCCTACTTACATCATTACTACAATTGTCACAAATAGGGTTTAATTTGTGTGTCAACATAATTTTCACATCAAAATGTACCTGTGCCAAAGAATCAACAATGTCAATAGCAAAACAAGAATGGTCCTCAATTGGATATTTAATGGTTTCAGAAAGATTAAAACGAATAATGTCCCCATCAAACTCCATGGTTAATGTTCCCATAAACACGTCTATCTTTGTTCTCGCTGTTTTCATGAATGGTCGGCCTAGCAAGATTGGCAATGATGGAGCATGGCTCGAATCCTCCATTTCTAAGAGATAAAAATCTGTAGGAAAGATAAGATGATTGACCTGCACTAAAACATCCTCAAGGACTCCCTTGGGATAAGCGTTAGAACGATTGGCCAATTGAAATATAACGCCATCTTGTTTTAACTCACCAAGGTTCATTGATGCATAAATGGAATATGGCATAACATTAATAGAAGCACCAAAATCTAACATGCATTGTTCAAATCTAGTGTTTCCAATTACGCATGGAATAGTAAAGCTCCCTGGATCCTTACACTTTGGAGGTAACTTTCTTTGTTTGAAATTCTTTTCCTAGTTGTGCATAACTCTTTTAAAAACTTTGCATACCTGGGCACTTGCTTAATAGCATTAAGTAAAGGAATGTTTACTTGGACTTTTCGAAAGGTATCCAAAATGTCCTTGTCGCTTTCTTCTTTCTTCGATTGTGCAAATCTGCGAGGGAAAGGAACATTGGGCAAATTAGTGTTCGAAGTCACAACATTTGGGACAATCCTACCTGAGGTGGACGGATGGGAGGTCTTAGATGGCTGCGGCATGGGTGATGCTACCCTTGTCGTGGGGTAAGTTTGCTCCTCTTCTTCAATTTGTATCTTCTCATCTTCCTTGTTTCTCACTTCTTTTCCACTTCGTAGTGTGATAGCCTTTGCCCACTGTAGTGCTTGGTAACTTACCATTTTCACGGAATTGTCCCAAAAATTCGGCCATTTGGCCCATTTGCTTCTTTAGCTCATTAACCTCCTTTGCTTGGTTCTGCATTCCCTGCGCCATTGTGGTTAGTAACTGATATGTTTTATCGTCATTCATAGACGTACCTGGATTGGTTTGGGATGATTGTGCTTGAGGAGGTGGTTGTGGTGCCATTGGCCTTGGAAAGAAACCCGGGGGTTGTCGGAATCCACTTTGTTGGGCATATTGTGGTGCATCTCTCCATCTAAAATTGGGGTGGTCACGCCATCCCTGATTGTATGTATTGGAGAAAGGATCACCCCTTGGTTGGTTTTGATTCCCATAACCCACAACATTGGCAGATTCCCACCCTCAATTCTCAATTAATTGAGGGCATTGATCAGATTGGTGTCCTTGAATGGAGCATACACCACAAACTGTAGTTCCTTGCGTTTTGGGGCCTTCAACCAACTGCGATAACATAGATGTAAGGTTAGCCATTTGGGATTGTAACTCAGAAATAGAACTTACCTCATTTACATGATGTGGCCGTGGGGTGTCTCTTTGCCCAACACCTTCATATTGTTATGCATTGAGTGCTCGATTAGCAATGAGAGTTTTGGCATCCCTAGGTGTCTTGTCCACTAGAGCTCATCCCGCAGATGCATCCAACATTTGCCATTCAAGTGGTAAAAGACCTTCGTAAAAATATTGAAGAAGTAGCTCCTCCTTCATTTGGTGCTGTGGACATGAAGCAACAAGAGTGTTAAAACGTTCATAATAAGTTGGAAAAGATTCACCTCGGCTTTGCTGAATTCCACTAATCTTCTTGTGAAGAAGAATGACTCGTGATGTCAGAAAGAACTTCTCTAAGAAGGCTCGCTGCATACTCTCCCATGACGTGACAGTCCCGGGAGCCAACTCATACAACCAATCATTGGCCTTCTCCAACAAAGAAAAGGGAAAAGCCTTCATCTTCAATATGTTGTTGTCCACGTTCACCGGTGTCATACTTCAGCATACTACTTCGAACTCCTTTAAATGCTTATTGGGGTCCTCCATTGATAACCCATGGAACTTGGGTATATGATCTAGCAAACTT
The DNA here is from genome assembly GCA_006547085.1 of Malus baccata. Classification (NCBI taxonomy): domain Eukaryota; kingdom Viridiplantae; phylum Streptophyta; class Magnoliopsida; order Rosales; family Rosaceae; genus Malus; species Malus baccata. The sequence goes on from VIEB01001676.1 coordinate 6,840, forward strand.
GACTTCAACTCAAATTCATCGGTCTTCTCAGGGGCTGCCCTAGGGTATTGGATGCAAAGAGGGGCTGCATTGGCCAAACCCGAGGCAGAAAGCTCCTTGATGGCTCGATTGTCGGCTGCCATGGTTGGTACTTCCTCTTCAAATCTTGTCGTGGCCTCCTCTTCAACCTCAACTTCTTGCTCTTCTAATTCAGGTTCGGGACTAGGAGGATTAGACTCTTGCAATTTCTTTTTCCTTCTCAAAGTCCTCTCAAAATCACCGTCAAAGTCGAAGATATGCTCACGAAAAGCTTGTGAGCTACGGGTCATAAACTAGTACCTGCACACAAGATTGCATAAGGTGCCTATACACGGCACAAAAACAAAACACACACACGGTGCAAAATTCAAGAACAAAACAGAAACTAAACAATTTAAACAAGACTCAAGACAAGGGATTAGCAACTTTGCTAACCCCCGGCAACGGCGCCAAAATTTGATGTGAAATTTATGTTGACACACAAATTAAACCCTATTCGTGACAATTGTAGTAATGATGTAAGTAGGGATCGTTCTAACCGGGGATTAACTAGGGGTGCTAATCTAATGTAAATTGATTTAAAAACACAAAAACTAAACTTAAAGACTCTAACAAGACTACTATGACTCAAAACAGATTTGAAACACTCAAAACTGCCTAAAACAATCAAATAGACTCAACAAGAAACTAGAACTTGATTTGGACGAATTTGAAAGTGTTTATGACTCCAAATGCTTAAAAAACACAAAATAAAACAGATTTGCATGACTAAGACTCAACAAAATATGGGGGATTGTGTTTGGACGAAAATAAATTAAATGGCAGATTGCAAAGAAAACAGATTATAAGACAAAGTTATGATGAATCAATGGAGGATGGAATAGCTAAGGGGTTCTTCTCCACACATGAAATATATGCAACCTAAATCAATTTCCAATTATCAATTTAATAAGTTATGAACCTCGACACTCCAAGTTAATTAGGTCCGCTTAAATTAACCTTCAGATTTCCCTAGAATCATTGAATTTGATGAATATGCATCACCAACAAATTATTCCTAACAAGTTCTCTATATGAACAGCATGATAAAGACACAAGTTAGAATCATTACGTTCTTTGGAAATCATAAGCATCGACAAGGCATTCGTAACTATGAAAAGCATGATACTCTTGCCAGGAATCTACTTAACACGATCGTGACTAGCGACCTTCACTACTTGCGAATATAAATTCATAACGATTAGGTGAAACAAACTTATATCCTAGCACCAAATTCAAGCATGCAAATTAAGTGTGCACTCTCAATCAACATCCAAGAATAAGTTCTAAATCAAACGGTTAAGCAAATTGTATTCACGACTTATGCAACGATAACTGGAAGTAATCAACTTATTTCACATATAGAATCATGGTTCCGAATACCCCCTTAGCCAAAACGAATTTAGCCAATCATACTTAAAGCAAAACAAAGATTACATGAATTAGACATTGAAATATAAGATAGAATACACCTAAAATCGTTCAACAACTCAGAATGAAGAGCCAAACAATTGAGTGAATCTGTCCCCTTTCCTTGCTTGCGGCAGATTGGTTGGTGATGATTTCTGGGCTGTTTTGATGATGTAGAATGGATTTTGAGGGATGTAGAGGCACGGCAAGGGGTGTAGTGTGAGTGTGGAAGAGTGTTTGATGGGTGGAAAGTGGTGGAGAGCTCGGCAAAGAGGGTGGATGGGTGCGGCAGGTTGTAGAACTAGGGTTTCTGGTGTGTAGAATGAATATGGCAGGTGGTAATTCGGCTAAGGGGTTATAATGAGTATATATAGACACCCAAAACCCTAGGGCAATCAGATTAGGGTTTCTAGAACCCAAATCCATCAGAAAATAGGTTAAAACAATCAGATTTTTAATGGGAAAAGGCCTAGGGTGTGGCTGGTTTGCTAGGGTAAAGGATGGACCTTCTAGAATGCCTTGCAAGGCAAGGAAATCAGATTTTCTAGAAGGCTAGGTGCGGCAAGGGTTAGGGGGAAAGGATAGGGCTTTTAGAAAGCCCAAAACCAAGAGAAAATAAGGTCCAACCCACGGCAAGGATGAGAAACTGTTCTAGAACCCTTCTTTGTGTCTTCCAACGCTTAGGAACCTTCTAAGATTGCTTAAACTCAATGCCATTTAATTTTAGGAAAGATCAACCCAAAATGGAAACTTTTAGGCTTAGCTTTCCTACTTCAAGTAGGAAACCTCGTTTGAGTAGGAATCTTCGTCCTTCTAGGAATCCATCTTCAGCTAGGAATCCCTCGTTGATTAGGAATCCTTCTTCAGTTAGGACTCCTCCTCGGACTAGGAATCCTCAAATATTCAAATCTTCAATTTTGTCCAAACCTTGTGTTCCAAGCATGTACTTTTCAATCTAAGCTCCATTTTGCTCCAAAAGGCTCCAATTTGCATCCTTTCAAGTAATATGCCCTTAAAACCTGAAAACACATGAAACTAGCTTAAAAGACTACTTTAAACTAAGAAAACATAACGAAAATGCATAAGAACTAGTTAACTAAGGCTCCAATCGGGTGGGACAATGATTGGTGCTGTGGTCAACAACTCCTTGAGTTGGTTGAATGATGCCGTGCATGCCTCATTAAACTCAAACGTCACATCTTTTTGTAGGAGTCGGCAAAGAGGTTGTGACACCTTGGATAAATCTTTGATGAACCTCCGATAGAAACCTGCATGGCCAAGAAAAGAACGAACTTCTCTAACCGAAGTAGGAGAGGGTAAGTGACGCACAAGATCTATTTTTGACTTATCAACCTCAATACCATTTTCACAAATAATATGACCCAAAACTATGCCTTGTTTAACCATGAAATGACATTTTTCCCAATTAAGGACAAGGTTAGTTTCAACGCAACGTTTTAAAATCAAGCTAAGAGTATGCAAACAACCATCAAATGAATCACCAAAGACGCTAAAATCATCCATAAAAACCTCAATTATTTTCTCAACATAATAAAAAAATATGCTCATCATGCATCTTTGAAATATGGCAGGTGCATTACATAAACTGAAAGGCATGCAACGATAAGCAAATGTACCAAAAGGGCATGTAAAAGTGGTTTTTTCTTGGTCCTCGGGTGCTATGACAATTTGATTATAACCAGAATAACCATCAAGAAAACAATAAAAAGCATAACCGGCTAACCTCTCAAGCATTTGATCAATGAATGGCAAGGGAAAGTGATCCTTCCTTGTAGTGGCATTTAGCTTCCTATAGTCGATACACACTCTCCAACCGGTTTGAATGCGAGTAGGCACAAGTTCATTCTCTGCATTTGCTACCACCGTTACTCCGGATTTCTTCGGAACGCATTGAACGGGCGAAACCCACCTACTATCCGAGATTGGATAGATAACTCCACAATCTAAAAGCTTGATGACTTCTTTCTTCACAACCTCCCTCATAGGAGGGTTGAGTCGGCGTTGGGCATCTCGAGATGTTTTAGACCCCTCCCCCAAAAGTATGCGATGCATTCAAGTTGTGGGGCTAATTCCTTTGATGTCGGCCAACATCCATCCAATTGCTATTTTGTACTCCTTTAGCACCTTCACTAACTTACCTTCTTCTTGTGTCGTGAGTGAAGTGGAAATGATAACGGGCAACGTCTCATCCTCTCCCAAGTAAACGTACTTCAAGTGACTAGGATTGTGCCGTGAGTTTGCAAGGAAAAGAAGGAAGAAATCTGGAGCCGTGCATGCCATCCAAGAAAAGAAGGAAGATTCTAGGCTTTAAAACACTTTCCTTTTGTGTTTTAAACCCTAGCCGAATTTCCCTTGCTATTTCCTTTAAGTTTCTGATTTTATTTCCTAATTCTAGAATCCTTAGACTTAATTTCTGATTTCCTAATCAACCTAGGGTTTTAATTTCTGTTTTCCTTTAAATAAACCTCCTTGTTGCAGCCACAAATCATCCATTCACATCCAAACAACTCCATTCAGTCCCATTCACGCCAGAAACATCACCACCATCTCTACCGCACCTATCCTTCACCATTCACCATATATTCTGACCCAAAACCACCCTAGCTGTGCCATACACCCATCCTAGACACTTTTCCACCATTCCACACCATCCATAACCCCCAAAAATCATCACAAAACCTGGTGCCGCAACCAAGGAAGAGGAGGAAGGTTCTTAGACGTACCTGCTGTGCAATTGGGATCGCTGGCACTTTTAGGTGTTTTCTTTCTTTTAATTTCAATGTATAAACTTGTTATTCTTTGTGTATGTTGGTTGAGAGTGCACGCTTAATTTTCATGCATGAATTTGATGCTAGAATATAAGGGAGTTTCACCTAATCGTTATGAACTTATATTCACATGTAGTGAAGGTTGGTAGTCACAATCGCATTAAGTAAATTCTTGGCATAAGTTTCATGCAATTCATAGTAACGAGTGCCTCGTCAATGCTTATGTTTTTCATAGAACTTAATGATTCTTGCTTGTATCTCTATTATGTAATTCATGTAGGGAACTTGTAGGGAATGTTTTGGGTTGTCGTATGCAATCATCCAACTCAATAACTTGTGGAAAAACTGAGGGTTAATTAGTGCAATTCACGGTTAATTTGGGGCGTTGAGTATTCATAGTTTATCGAAAAGCAACTGGAAATCGTTTTGTATGCAAGCGTGACATGTGTGGAGAAGAACCTCCTAACTAGCCTTTTATCCATCTTTTTCATCCAAAAACGTTTTACAATCTGTTTTGTTTTAAAGTTTCTGTTTTGTTTTCAATTTTCGTCCAAAACAAATCCCCCTTTATTTTGAAGTCTTAGATTAGTTAGAAAGTGTTTTGATTTGTGTTTCTAAGTGTTTTGATTCAAGTTTTCATCCAATTTCGTCCAAGTTCTTGTTAGGTTCTCAAAACTGCCCAGAAAGTGGTTTTTAGGCAGTTTTGAGTCATTAGGTTGTTGTTTTGAGTTTTATGTTTGTTTAAGTGTTTTAAACTTTAGTTTTGCATTCTTTGAGTCTAGTTTAGTGTTTTAAACTTTGTTTTCATGTTTTAAGTCATTTTTCAAGTGTTTAGCAATCCCTCCTAATCCCCGGTCTAGAACGATCCCTACTTACATCTTTACTACAATTTGACAAAAAGAGGGTTTAATTTGTGTGCTTATCTATTTCGCATCAAAAAGGATAAGTGGAATTCAACAAGAAGAAGGTGAGTCTTTTCCTACGTATTATGAACGTTTTAAATCTCTTGTTGCTTCTTGTCCACAGCATCAAATGAAGGAGGAGCTTCTTCTACAATATTTTTACAAGGGACTTCTACCAATCGAACGTCAAATGCTAGATGCCTCGGCGGGTGGAGCTTTGGTGGACAAGACCCCCACTGCAGCAAAAACTTTTATTGCCAATCGAGCGTTGAACGCTCAACAATACGAAGGTGTTGGACAAAGAGGCACTCCACGGCAACACCAAGTGAATGAGGTAAGTGCCATAACCGAACTTCAAAATCAAATGGCTAACCTTACTATGTTGCTTTCTCAGGTTGTGGAAGGGCCAAAAGTTCTAAATGTAAGTGCGTGTGGCGTATGTTCCATGCAAGGACGTCCTACGGACAAGTGCCCACAATTGATCGAGAACGGAGGGTGGGAGACCCTCAATGCCGTGGGTTTTGGGCAGCAATACCAACAAACCAAAGCATTGCAAAGCCAAGATAAAAGGGTGGATCACTTGGAAAAGCAAATAGGGCAGATTGCGGAGTTTGTAGGACAGTTTCGAGACCAAGGAAGACTCCCTAGTTCAACCGTTGCAAATCCAAAAGGGGGATTCGAAACCGCCAAAGCAATTACAATGAGGAGTGGCAAAGAAGTTTGGACTAAACCCCAAGCATCCAACTCAAGTCAAAAAGAGGATGAAAAGCTGCTGTTTGAGGAAGAACCAAAAACCTCACCTACGGCAAAGATGGAACACCCTTTGCCGCAGCCTTCTTGCAATTCCAAACCATATAACTCGGCCAAGGTAAGCTCAAATCCAACTCTTTCTAGTTCTATTCCACTAAACGTGCCTTTTCCTAGCAGGTTGAAGCAATCCAAGAAGGAGGAGAACGAGAAAGACATTTTGGAGACGTTTCGGAAAGTGCAAGTTAATATACCTCTTCTTGACGCCATTAAGTAAGTACCAAGGTACGCCAAGTTTTTTAAGGAACTATGTACAACAAGAAGGAGAATTTCGAACAAAGAGGTTGTCCAGGTAAGTGAGAATGTTTCCGCTGTTTTGCAAAGAAAACTACCCCCTAAATGCAAAGATCCGGGTAGTTTTACAATTACATGTGTTATAGGCAATACTAAATTTGAACATGCTATGTTAGATCTAGGAGCTTCAATTAACGTCATGCCATACTCCATATATGCATCCATGAACTTAGGAGAACTTAAAAACGATGGTATTATAATTCAATTAGCCGATCGTTCTAATGCATATCCGAAAGGAGTTTTGGAAGATGTGTTGGTTCAGGTGGATAACTTGATATTTCCAGCGGATTTCTATGTTTTAGAGATGGAGGACTCACCAAATGTCACCCCATTGCCGATTCTACTTGGGAGGCCTTTCATGAAAACAGCACGCACCAAGATCGATGTGTTCAAAGGGACGTTGACAATGGAATTTGATGGGGAGATTATTAATTTTAACATTTCTGAAGCTATGAAATTTCCTAAAGATGATCATTCTTGTTTTTCTATTGATGTATTGGATGAATTGGCGCAGGATTATCTTGATATGTTGGAAGACTATCCCCTGGAAACGACAATTGCACAAGGACTTGGCACAAAACCCAATCTAGCCGTACCTAAGGAAGAGCATGCCGAGCTTGTGGCTGCCTTTGAATCATTGCCACAACATCGTGGTAAGCCTTCTAACCCAATTCCAATTCCCGTTTCCACTAATACGTTGTTACCTTCTGTGATTCAGGCCCCCGTTCTTGAGCTTAAGCCATTGCCGGATCATTTAAAGTATGTCTTCTTGGGAGATGAAGAGACGTTGCCCGTCATTGTCTCTTCATCACTCACGGCATTAGAGGAAGAAAAGTTGATTCGAGTGTTGAAAGAGCACAAAACAGCCATCGGATGGACACTGGCCAATATTAAGGGAATTAGCCCTACAACATGCATGCATCGCATATTTCTAGAGAAGGGGGCTAAACTAACTCGAGAGGCTCAACGCCGACTCAACCCTCCAATGATGGAAGTCGTGAAAAAGGAGATTATAAAGCTTCTCGATTGCGGAGTGATTTATCCAATCTCGGATAGCCGTTGGGTCTCACCGGTTCAAGTTGTCCCGAAGAAGTCAGGAGTCACTGTGGTGAAGAACGCCGAGGATGAGCTTATGCCAACCCGTATCCAAACAGGTTGGAGAGTGTGCATTGATTATAGGAAGCTCAACAACACCACAAGGAAGGACCACTTTCCACTACCATTCATCGATCAAATGTTAGAAAGGTTAGCCGGTCATTCTTTTTATTGTTTTCTTGACGGTTATTCGGGATATAATCAAATTGTCATAGCTCCGGACGATCAAGAAAAGACCACCTTCACATGCCCATTTGGTACTTTTGCTTACCGGCGCATGCCATTCGGATTATGCAATGCACCGGCCACGTTCCAACGATGTATGGTAAGTATCTTTTCCGATTTTATTGAGAAGATTATCGAAGTATTCATGGATGATTTTAGTGTCTTTGGCGATTCGTTTGATGGGTGCTTGGAAAATCTCACATTACCTAAGTTTCATTCAATTTCCCTAAACCCTAGCCGTGCCTTAGCCTATATAAACCCCTTTGCCGCAAGTTCTGAATTCTCTCTTCTCTTTTCTAATAATCCACCATTCCACCCTTCACCAAATCCAACCTATATCCATCCACACACATCCATACAACTCCATTCACGCCCAAAACCTGTCCTCACCTCTTGCCGTGCCCATCCTTCACCCAAATCCATATTTTCTGAACCCAAACCCCCCTAGCCGTGCCATACACCCATCCTAGACACTTTTCCACCATTCTACCTCATCCAAAACCATCCCAAACCATCTCCATACCTTGTGCCGCAGCAAGAAGGAAGAAGGAGTGCCCTTGAATGTGCTTGCTAGTCTATTGCAGATTGCTGGAACTTTTAGGTGTAATCTTTCTTATGTTTTCAATGTTTCAATTCAATAAACCTTGTGTTGTGAGTATGAGGAACTAAACCCCTTTAGTTGGGGGGTGATTCGAAACCATGTACATGCTTGCAATATGATTTGATTACATTCAGTTGTTATTTCATAAGTTGTGGATTCAATTCGTTCATCTACTTGAAAACGATCGCGTTGAATGAATTCTTGGCATAAGTTTCATGCACCTAGCCCAATCTGATTTAATTAGGGTTTTAGGTGCCTATTTATATGCTCCTAAACACCCTAGCCGAAATCACCATTCATTCTACACAAAATCAGAAAATCATTCCAGCCATCCTCCATTCACGCCAGAATCTGTCCATCACCTTTGCCGAGCCAAACCTTCACCCAAATCCATAGTTTCTGACCTAAAACCCTCCTAGCCGTGCCCTACACCTATCCTAGATAGTTTTCCACCATTCCCCCTCATCCAAAGTCATCCAAATTCATCCAAAAACCCCTTAAATCCTCACTGCCGCAGCAAGGAGAAGAAGCAAGTTTCTGTGCAGATTTCAAAGTGGAATTCTTGGGCATTTTAGGTGTAATCTTTCTTACGTCTTTGATGTTTCAATTAAATAAACTTATTGTTGTGAGTATGAGGAACTAAACCCCCTTAGTTGGGGGGTGATTCGAAACCATGTACATGCTTGCAATTTGATTCGATTACATTCAGTTGTTATTTCATAAGTTATGGATTCAATTCGTTCATCTATTTGATTGATAATTTATTTGTGTATGTTGATTGAGAGTGCACGCTTAGTTTTCATGCATGAATATGATGCTAGATTATGAGGGAGTTTCACCTAATAGTTACAATCTTATAATCACAAGTAGTGAAGGTCGCTTGAAACCGATCGCGTTGAATGAATTCTTAGCATAAGTTTCATGCAATTCATAGTAACGAATGCTTCGTCAATGCTTATGTTTTTCATAGAACGTAATGATTCTTGCTTGTATCTCTATTATGCAATTCATGTAGGGAACTTGTAGGGAATGTTTTGGGTTGTCGTATGCAATCATCCAACTTAATAACTTGTGGAAAAACTGAGGGTTAATTAGTGCAATTCACGGTTAATTTGGGGCGTTGAGTATTCATAGTTTATCGGAAGAACAACTGAAAATCGTTTTGCTTGCAAGTGTGACATGTGTGGAGAAGAACCTCCTAACTAGCCTTTTATCCATTCTTTTCACCAAAATCGTTTTACAATCTGTTTTAATTTAAGTTTCTGTTTTGTTTTAATTTTTCGTCCAAAACAAATCCCCCTTTAGGTTAGAGTCTTAGATTAGTTAGAAAGTGTTTTGATTTGTGTTTCTAGGTGTTTTGATTCAAGTTTTCATCAAATTTCGTCCAAATTAGTGTAGGTGCTCAAAACTGCCCAGAAAGTGGTTTTTAGGCAGTTTTGAGCCTTCTAGTTGCTGTTTTGGTTTTTAGGTTTGTTTAAGTGTTTTAACTTTTAGTCTTGCATTCTTTGAGTCTAGTTTAGTGTTTTAAACTTTGTTTTTGAGTTTTTAAGTCAGTTTCCAAGTGTTTAGCAATCCCTCCTAATCCCCGGTCTAGAACGATCCCTACTTACTTCTTTACTACAATTTGACAAAAGAGGGTTTAATTTGTGTGCTTAATATATTTCGCATCAGCCGACTCAACCCTCCAATGATGGAGTTGTGAAAAATGAGATTATAAAGCTTCTCGATTGTGGAGTGATTTATCCAATTTCGGATAGCCGTTGGGTCTCACCGGTTCAAGTTGTCCCGAATAAGTCAGGAGTCACAGTGGTGAAGAATGTCGAGGATGAGCTTGTGCCAACCCGTATCCAAACAGGTGGATAGTGTTCATTGACTATAGGAAGCTCAACAACACCACAAGGAAGGACCACTTTCCATTGCCATTCATCGACCAAATGCTTGAAAGGTTAGCCGGTTGATGCGAAATATATTAAGCACACAAATTAAACCCTCTTTTGTCAAATTGTTGTAAAGATGTAAGTAGGGATCGTTCTAGACCGGGGATTAGGAGGGATTGCTAAACACTTGGAAACTGACTTAAAAACTCAAAAACAAAGTTTAAAACACTAAACTAGACTCAAAGAATACAAAACTAAAAGTTAAAACACTTAAACAAACCTAAAAACTAAAACAGCAACTAGAAGGCTCAAAACTGCCTAAAAACCACTTTCTGGGCAGTTTTGAGCACCTACACTAATTTGGACGAAATTTGATGAAAACTTGAATCAAAATACTTAGAAACACAAATCAAAACACTTTCTAACTAATCTAAGACTTCGAATTAAAGGGGGATTTGTTTTGGACGAAAATATAACACAAAAACAGAAACTTTAACTAACACAGATTGTAAAAACGATTTTGGTGAAATAGATGGTTAAAAGGCTAGTTAGGAGGTTCTTCTCCACACATGTCACACTTGCAAACGAAACGATTTTCAGTTGTTCTTCCAATAAATTATAAATACTCAACGCCCCAAATTAACCGTGAATTGCACTAATTAACCCTCAGTTTTTCCACAAGTTATTAAGTTGGATGATTGCATACGACAACCCAAAACATTCCCTACAAGTTCCCTACATGAAGTGCATAATAGAGATACAAGCAAGAATCATTAAGTTCTATGAAAACCATAAGCATTGACGAAGCATTCGTTACTATGAATTGCATGACACTTATGCTAAGAATTCATTCAACGCGATCGTTTTCAAGCGACCTTCACTACTTGTGATTATAAGATTGTAACTATTAGGAGAAACTCCCTCATAATCTAGCATCATATTCATGCATGAAAACTAAGCGTGCACTCTCAATCAACATACACAAATAAGTTATCAATCAAATAGATGAACGAATTGAATCCACAACTTATGAAATAACAACTGAATGTAATCGAATCAAATTGCAAGCATGTACATGGTTTCGAATTACCCCCCAACTAAGGGGGTTTAAGTCCTCATACTCACAACAATAAGTTTATTGAATTGAAACATCGAAGACATAAGAAAGATTACACCTAAAATGCCCAAGAATTCCACTTTGAATTTCTGCACGTCAAGCTCCTCTTCTTCTTCTCCTTGCTGCGGCAGAGATGGTTAAGGGGACTTTTGGATGTTATTTCGGTTTAGGAAGGGAATTAGGATGGTATGGTGGTGCGGCAAGGGGTATGGATGTGGCTGGGATGGATGAAGGCTGCGGCAAGGTGGGGAAATAGGGTTTTGACGATTTCTGATTTGTGGAGAGGGAGATGATCTGCGGCAAGGTGTAAAACACATATATATAGTCACCTAAAACCCTAAAGAAATCAGATTGGGCTAGGGTTTAGGTGCGGCTACTTAAGTGGACTAGGGTTAGGGTTTGTAAAATAGGGCTTCTAGAATGGAAAGGTGCGGCCCAAACCCTAGGGGAGATGGATTAGGGTTTAACATGGCAGAAATTAAATGATTAGGCCCTAGGATGCGGCATGGGCTTAGGGTCCACAAGGAATTAGGGTTTAGGTCATCTAAAAGCCCAAAGCCAAGAATAGAAACTCACGAAAATGGAAACCTCCAAGAATAGAAACTTCCAACTTTTAGAAACTTTGGTTGCCAATTCCGATTTAGGAAAGATCAACCCAAAATGGAAACTTTTAGGCTTAGCTTTCCTACTTCAAGTAGGAAACCTCAAATCGTCAACTCTTCAATTCCATCCCATCCTTGTGTTCCAAGCATGTCCTTTTCAATCCAAGCTCACTTTTTGCTCCAAAAGCTCCAAATTGCATCATTTCATGTAATACGTCCTTTAACCCTGAAAACACATGAAAGTAGCTTAAAAGACTACTTTAACGAAGAAAACATAACAAAGATGCATAAGAACTAGCTAACTAAGGCGCATAAATATGCTCCTATCACCGGTCATTCTTTTTATTGTTTTCTTGACGGTTATTCGGGATATAATCAAATTGTCATAGCTCCGGACGACCAAGAAAAGACCACCTTCACGTGCCCATTTGGTACGTTTGCTTACCGTCGCATGTCATTCGGTTTATGCAATGCGCCGACCACATTTCAACGATGCATGGTAAGTATTTTTTCCGATTTTATTCAGAAGATTATTGAGGTATTCATGGATGATTTTAGTGTCTTCGGCGATTCGTTTGATGGTTGCTTGGAAAATCTCACATTAATCTTAAAACAATGCGTTGAAACTAACCTTGTTTTAAATTGGGAAAAGTGTCACTTTATGGTAAAACAAGGCATAGTTTTAGGGCATATAGTCTCTGAAAGGGGAATTGAGGTTGATAAATCGAAAATAGATCGTGTACGCTACTTACCCTCTCCAACTTCGGTTAGAGAGGTTCGTTCTTTTCTTGGCCACGCAGGATTTTATAGGCGATTCATCAATGATTTTTCAAAGATTTCCACACCCCTATGCCGACTTCTCCAAAAGGATGTGACCTTCGACTTCAACGAGGAATGTGAAAAGGCGTTCAAACACCTCAAAGAGATGCTAACTTCGGCCCCCATCATTCGGCCACCAGATTGGAGCATTCCCTTCGAGCTTATGTGTGATGCATCCGATTATGCTCTAGGCGCTGTTTTGGGACAAAGGAGGGACAAACAGCCACACGTCATATATTATGCCTCTCGGACCTTGAACGATGCTCAATTGAACTATTCCACAACGGAAAAAGAACTTCTTGCTGTTGTTTTTGCTTTAGATAAGTTTCGTTTTTATTTACTTGGTACTAAAGTAATAATTTACACTGATCATGCAGCGTTGAAGTACTTGCTCACGAAGAAGGAGGCTAAACCAAGGCTTATTCGATGGATGCTTCTTCTCCAAGAGTTCGATATCGAAATTTGAGACAAGAAAGGAAGTGAGAACGTTGAGGCTGATCACTTGAGCCGTTTGGTGCATGAAGAAGATGTCGTGCCTATCCCAGAGACATTCCTGGACGAGCAATTGATGTCCATTGAGGTTAGTATGCCATGGTATGCGGATTTAGTTAATTATTTAGCATCTAAAAGTCATTCCAAGTAGGTGTGTGCATGATTCTGAAATTCCATCTATTTTAAACTTTTGTCACACTTATGCATGTGGAGGTCACTTTGGCACTCAAAGGACTGCACGTAAAGTACTTGAATGTGGTTTTTATTGGCCTACTATTTTTAAGGATGCTAAAACTTTTTGCATTGCATGTGATCGTTGTCAACGAACTGGAAATATAGGACCAAAGGACCAAATGCCGCAAAATCCCATATTTAATGTTGAAATTTTTGATGTTTGGGGCATAGATTCCATGGGTCCTTTTCCTTCATCTCATGGTTTTGTTTATATTCTACTTGTGGTTGATTATGTTTCGAAATGGGTGGAAGCAAGAGCCACCCGTACTAATGATTCTCAAGTGGTTGCAGATTTTGTTAAGACTAACATTTTTGCAAGGTTTGGAATGCCGCGGGTACTTATAAGTAATGGGGGCTCCCATTTCTGCAATCGCACCATTGAAGCGCTACTGAAGAAATATGGTGTCACGCATAAGGTGGCAACACTTTATCATCCTCAAACAAGTGGGCAAGCGGAGGTGTCAAATAGAGAAATCAAGCAGATTTTGGAGAAGACCGTAGGACCAAACCGGAAAGATTGGAGCTTGCGCTTGAATGATGCATTATGGGCGTATCGTACGGCCTACAAAA
>VIEB01001676.1:25106-42657 GCA_006547085.1 Malus baccata
TCAATAAAAACCAACGTGATAAACTTAAGTATGATGCACGAAATTATGTGTGGGATGACCCTTATTTATGGAAATATTGCTCTGATCAAATCATTCGTAGGTGTGTGCATGATTCTGAAATTCAGTCTATTTTAAACTTTTGTCACACTTATGCATGTGGAGGTCACTTTGGCACTCAAAGGACTGCACGTAAAGTACTTGAATGTGGTTTTTATTGGCCTACTATTTTTAAGGATGCTAAAACTTTTTGCATTGCATGTGATCGTTGTCAACGAACTGGAAATATAGGACCAAAGGACCAAATGCCGCAAAATCCCATATTTAATGTTGAAACACCTTAGTTTAGCTTGTTCTTGTGCATTTATAGTGTTTTTCCTTAGTAAATTAGAGCTTGGAATGAAGATCATATGCTTGGAGTCATGAGGATGGGCGAAATTGAAGACTTGAAGATGATGATTCCTAGTTGAATTAGGTTTCCTAGTTCAATTGGGAAACCTAGAAGATGAAGATTCCTAGTTGAACAAGGTTTCCTACTTGGAGTAGGAAATGTAAACCCCGAATGACATAGCGCTACTGAAGAAATATGGTGTCACGCATAAGGTGGCAACACTTTATCATCCTCAAACAAGTGGGCAAGCGGAGGTGTCAAATAGAGAAATCAAGCAGATTTTGGAGAAGACCGTAGGACCAAACCGGAAAGATTGGAGCTTGCGCTTGAATGATGCATTATGGGCGTATCGTACGGCCTACAAAACACCAATTGGAATGTCCCCATTTCGGCTAATTTATGGGAAACCATGCCATCTTCCGCTTGAATTAGAGCATAAAGCACATTGGGCCATCAAAACCTTTAATATGGACATTGATGCCACAGGCCTTCATAGGAAACTTCAATTGAACGAGCTTGAGGAAGTTAGGAATGAAGCTTACGAGAACTCTCGTATTTACAAGGAGAAAACGAAGGCATTCCATGACAGGATGATTCGGAGCAAGACGTTCTCTATCGAGCAGAAAGTGCTACTTTCCAATTCTCGCCTTCGGTTATTTCCAGGTAAGTTGCGTTGCGTTCTAAGTGGATTGGACCTTTTATTGTTACTAATGTTTTTCCGCATGGTGCAGTTCAAATTCAAAGTCTGAAGACGCAACAAGAATTCAAAGTCAATGAACATCGTTTGAAGCCATATTTCACACCTTTTGAGGAGACGACCGCGGAGGAAATAGCCCTCCAACCCGTGGGCCCTATTCAAGCTTGATGGGAGGCATCGTCCAGTTGGAAGACGTTAAAGCAAGCGCTTCTTGGGAGGCAACCCATGCAACTAAGGACGACGTAGGAAGCTCTGGCATCACAACCAAATTTGCGTTCCTAAACCCTACTCTTTATTGCTTTTACTTTGCCATATTTGTCATGTTTGCTAGTGATGTGAAAATTAACTTGACACACAAATTAAACCCTATGGATGACAATTTTAGTATATGAGCAAAAAGGGATCGTTCTAGACCGTGGATTAACTAGGGATGCTAATCAATGTGAAACTGACTCAAAACGTAAAAACATAATGTAGAACACTAAACTAGACTCAAAGAATGCAAAATTAAACTCTAAAACACTAAAACAAACCAAAAGACTCAAACAGCACTCAAAACACTCAAAACTGCCTTAAAAACACTTTCTGGGCAGTTTTGAGCACCTAACACTAATTTGGACGAAATTGGACTATAAGTTGACTCAAGACACTTAAAAACACAAACTAAATTAATTTATAACTAATCTAACACTTTAAAATAAATGGGGGATTGATTTTTACGAAATTGAAAACAGAGACTTGTAAACAAACTTCAAACAAAACAGATTGTGATGAAATAGAATAATGAGAAACTTAGTTAGAGGGTTCCTTATCCACACATGAACATATGCATATAATTTGATTCCAAGTTATTACTTCAACAATCAATGAATGACAATGCTCCAAGTTAATTAGGTTCGCTTAAATTAACTTTCAGATTTCCCTAGATTCATTGGATTGAATGGGATACGCATTACAACCAAATTATTCCTCATCAAAGTCCCTAACTATGGAATACGCATGATAGAGACATTCAACAAAGATCATTAAGTTCAACGGAAATCATAAACATCGACTAGGCATTCATAACTATGGAATACGCATGTTAATCCAGCCTAGGGTTTACTTAAACACAATCGTGACTAGCGATCTTTACTACTCATGAATATAAGTTCATAACGATTAGGTGAAATTCCCTTATATTCTAGCATCAAGTTTAGGCATGCAAATTAAGTGTCGACCCTCAACCCACATACATAAACAAGTTCTTAATCAAAACAGAAAAGTAAACCACATCTAAAGTTCATGAATTCATAACTGGAGTAAATCAAATCATAACCAACATATGTCCATGGCTTCAAATTCGCCTCTAACTAAAAAGAAATTAGTTCCACATGTTTAACATAATTGAACAGCAAGTTAAATTAAACATGAAAACAGAAACAAGAGAAGAAAGAACTCCAAACACTCCAATAGTTGCAGATTGCATGTGCAAGGTTTCTTCCTTCCTTTGGATTGCACGGCACTACTCCTCCTCTCCTTCAATGGTGGCGGCACAAGGTGGTTATGGTGGTTGAATGGTTGGTTATATGGAGGAATGGATAGGGAAGGTTTAGATATGTAGGGAGAGGCATGGGAAGGCTTGGAGAATGGTTAATTTCTGGATGATTTGAATGAGGTTGCTGCCATGGTATTTATAGGAAGAGGATGGACTTGTTTAACACAAAATTCTGGTGGAATTGAGTAGGTGAGCATGACAAAGAGTGGGAATTGTTGGTGGGTTAGGTATTGAGTCATCCATTCACATGTCATGGTGATTTAAGCATTGCATCATCACTCAAATTTCTGGTGAAAGTGAATCAATGCCCACGGCATTGAAGAATTTCTTGGTTTTGAGTGAAGTTTTGGTCAATCCTTCTAGAAATTTATCCCTTCTTGCAACTTGTATTTGTTTCACCAGATTTTTAGCATGTTCATGGAATCCTTCTTGTACTAGGAATCCTCAAATCTTCAAATCTTCAATTTCATCCAAACCTTGTGTTCCAAGCATGTACTTTTCAATCCAAGCTCACTTTTTGCTCCAAAAAAGCTCCAAATTACCAAAATGCATAAGAACTAGCTAACTAAGGCGCATAAATATGCTCCTATCAGCTAGTTGTGTTATTTGCTTGCTTTTGTGTGAGTCTATGTTTGAAACATTGAGGACAATGTTTGGTTNTCTTTTATGTAATATGCCCTTTAAACCTGAAAACACATGAAAATAGCTTAAAAGACTACCTTAACGAAGAAAACATAACCAAAATGCATAAGAACTAGCTAACTAAGGCGCATAAATATGCTTGATATGATATTTTACTAGCACACAAATTAAACCCTCTTTTTGTCAAATTGTAGTGAAGATGTAAGTAGGGATCGTTCTAGACCGGGGATTAGGAGGGATTGCTAAACACTTGGAAACTGACTTAAAAACTCAAAAACAAAGTTTAAAACACTAAACTAAACTCAAAGAATGCAAAACTAAAGGTTAAAACACTTAAACAAACATAAACTTAAACAAACCTAAAGATCAAAACAGCAACTAGAAGGCTCAAAACTGCCTAAAAACCACTTTCTGGGCAGTTTTGAGCACCTACACAACTTTTGGACGAATTTGAATGAAAACTTGAATCAAAACACCTAGAAACACAAATCAAAACACTTTCTAACTAATCTAAGACTCTAACCTAAAGGGGGATTTGTTTTGGACGAAAATTTAAAACAAAACAGAAACTTAAATTAAAACAGATTGTAAAACGATTTTGGTGAAAAGAATGGATAAAAGGCTAGTTAGGAGGTTCTTCTCCACACATGTCACACTTGCAAGCAAAACGATTTTCAGTTGTTCTTCCGATAAACTATGAATACTCAACGCCCCAAATTAACCGTGAATTGCACTAATTAATCCTCAGTTTTTCCACAAGTTATTAAGTTGGATGATTGCATACGACAACCCAAAACATTCCCTACAAGTTCCCTACATGAATTGCATAATAGAGATACAAGCAAGAATCATTAAGTTCTATGAAAAACATAAGCATTGACAAAGCATTCGTTACTATGAATTGCATGAAACTTATGCTAAGAATTCATTCAACGCGATCGGTTTCAAGCGACCTTCACTACTTGTGATTATAAGATTGTAACTATTAGGTGAAACTCCCTCATAATCTAGCATCATATTCATGCATGAAAACTAAGCGTGCACTCTCAATCAACATACACAAATAAATTATCAATCAAATAGATGAACGAATTGAATCCATAACTTATGAAATAACAACTGAATGTAATCGAATCAAATTGCAAGCATGTACATGGTTTCGAATCACCCCCCAACTAAGGGGGTTTAAGTCCTCATACTCACAACAATAAGTTTATTGAATTGAAACATCAAAGACATAAGAAAGATTACACCTAAAATGCCCAAGAATTCCACTTTGAAATCTGCACAGAAACTTGCTTCTTCTCCTTGCTGCGGCAGTGAGGATTTAAGGGGTTTTTGGATGAATTTGGATGACTTTGGATGAGGGGGAATGGTGGAAAACTATCTAGGATAGGTGTAGGGCACGGCTAGGAGGGTTTTAGGTCAGAAACTATGGATTTGGGTGAAGGTTTGGCTCGGCAAAGGTGATGGACAGATTCTGGCGTGAATGGAGGATGGCTGGAATGATTTTCTGATTTTGTGTAGAATGAATGGTGATTTCGGCTAGGGTGTTTAGGAGCATATAAATAGGCACCTAAAACCCTAATTAAATCAGATTGGGCTAGGGTTTGTGCGGCACTTAAGTGAACATGGGCTAGGGTTTGTAATCAGATTTTTAAAGAGAAAAGGGCCTAGGGTTCGGCCACTAAGTGGGCTAGGGCTAGGGTTTGTAACCAGATTTTTGCATGTTAATTAGGTGGGCTTGGGTTAGGGTTTAGGTGCTGCATAGGTCCAAGAGGCAAGGATGGGTCATCCAAAAGCCCAAAGTCGAGAATAGAAACTCTCGAAATTGGAAACCTCCAAGAATAGAAACTTCCACTTTTAGAAACTTTGGTTGCCAATTCCGATTTAGGAAAGATCGACCCAAACAGGAAACTTTTAGGCTTAACTCAAACAAAGTGTTTTTTGTGTCAAATTCGTAGGATTTTACCACCTAATATTTCAAAGGTTGTTTTTCATTGTTTTTGAGTGTTTTTAGAATGTTTTGATGTGTTTTTATGTGGCTTTACTAGAAAATCCGAAAAAACCCAAAAAGAGTCGTTTTAAAGTTGTTTTTGTGTGTTTGTGTCTTAGAGTGCCTTCCAACACAATGATGAGGATTTGGTTTTTAATTGCATGACCGTTAAAGAAAGTTACAAACATGGATGGAAGTTTGAGTTTAAGTATATGCTCGAGAGTAAGGATGGCTAAAATCTATGTAAGTGGTGATCTTTGGCGTGTCATGTACCATTGGAAATCCCTGAGGCGGTTGTTGGAAGGTTTAGGTTATGTTTTGTTTCGTTGTTTTGCTCGAGGACTAGCAAAAGCTAAGTGTGGGGGAATTTGATAGGAGCATATTTATGCGCCTTAGTTAGCTAGTTCTTATGCATTTATGTTGTGTTTTCTTAGTTAAGTTAGTCTTTTAAGCTATTTTCATGTGTTTTCAGGTTTTAGAGATAAAGTGAGCAAAAAGATGCAATTTGGAGCATTTTGGAGCGAAATTGGGCTAGAATGGAGTTCATGCATATGAAGCACAAAGGATGGACGAATTTGAGGGATTGAGGAAGCTAGGAATGCGTTTCAAAGTTGAAGAATTGAAGATACAAAGTTTCCTAGTTGAAACAGGAAAGGGCTTAAATGAAGGATTCCTAAATGAAGAAGGATTCCTAATCAATGTAGGAGTCCTAATTGAAGATGGATTCGTAGACGAATGAAGTTTCCTACTCAAGCAAGTATTCCTACATGAAGAAGAAGAGTTAAAGCCAAAGAATCAGCTCAAGTGAAGGAATCTTATCCAAAACCTCATCCATAACCTTATCTTGGCTTATCTTATCCAAACAAACCTTATCCTATCCTATCTTATCCTAATCCTGAACTATCCACATTTTAGCCACTTAGGAGGGTTTCTAACTAGATTAGGATGCTTAAAATCAGATTTCTAGAAGACCTAATCTTATCCTACAAAAATGGCGCCTAGGAACCTTTCTAGAAGCCTAAAAATCTGCCTTGTATTTTTTTCTAGAACCCTAGCTTTGTGCCTCACCTTATGTCCTATTTTTCTTGGGATTTTAGATTTCTAGAAGCCTTACCCTCTCCTAGATTGATGCCGCACCTCATCTCCCACTCCCTTTGGATTTCTGACTTGTTTTCCTTATAGGAGTGTATGTTATTGTCCTATGTAGATTAGGCCTTTAAAACCTTGTCCTTTGCTACCTAGGAGTGGGGATTTTCAGCCTATAAATACAAGCTTATGCCGCACCCTTCACTCACCATTCTCTACCATATTTTCACTACACCATTCTCCCAAAAACCCCTCATTGTGCCGTGAGTTTGCAAGGAAAAGAAGGAAGAAATCTGGAGCCGTGCATGCCATTCAAAGAGCTTGGATTGTTGGAGCGATTCTAGGTGTTTTCTATCTTTATGTCAATGTTTAAATTTATTTATCTTTGTTTATTTGCGAACATAAGGAACTAATTTCTTTATAGTTAGAGGACAATTCAAAGCCATGATCATATGTTTTATATGACTTGATTTCTTCCAATTATGATTTCATAAATCGTGAATGTGGTTTACTTATCTATTTGATTGATAACATGTTTATGTATGTTGATTAAGGGTCGACACTTAGTTTGCATGCGTGAGTTTGATGCTAGAGTATAAGGGAATTTCACCTAATCGTTATTAACTTATATTCATAAGTAGTAAAAGTCGCTAGTCACGATTGTGTTAAGTAAATCCTAGGCAACAGTAACATGCGTATCCCATAGTTATGAATGCTTCGTCAATGCTTATGATTTCCATTGAACTTAATGATCTTTGATATGTGTCTCTATCATGCATATTCCATAGTTAGGGTCCTTGATAAGAATAATTTGGTTGTAATGCGTATTCCATTCAATTCAATGAATCTAGGGAAATCTGAGAATTAATTGGTGCAATCTAGTTAATTTGGGGCATTATCATTCATGGTTTGTTGAAAGAGTAATTGGAAATCGAGTCGTATGCATATGTTTCATGTGTGGAGAAAGAACCTTCTAACTAGCCTTTCACCATCTTAACTTACATTAAAACATTTTTGTCAAGTTTGTTTTCAAAGTTTTTGTTTTAAAAGTTAAATTCGTCCAAATCGACCCCCTTGCTTTTAAATCTTGTTTTTGGATTCAAAACGTGTTTCTTTTAAGTCTTTTGAGTCTTTGAAGTTCTATTTTCGTCCAAATCACTTGTTAGGTCTAGAATTGAGTCTTTTTTATTGTTATTTGCTGTTTTTAGTGTTTTAAGTTAGTTTTGAGTCTATAGAGTCTAGTTTAGTGTTTTTGAGTCTTGTTTGTGTTGATTAGCATCCCTAGTTAATCCCCGGTCTAGAACGATCCCTACTTGCATCATTACTACAATTGTCATTAATAGGGTTTAATTTGTGTGTCAATATAATTTTCACATCAATAAACAAATGTTCTTAAAACAATAGTAAGCAAAGCAATGATATTGACACTTAGAATTCACTTTTGAATGCAAAAATCAACCTTAAGCACAAAGGGGAAGTTCATGCAACACTTAGGGTCAAATACAATGTTTTGGACCATTTCTTCAACAACCAACACTTTAGAGCTCAACTTGACATCTTTTCAACTCTTTCTCATATTCTTCACAAGTTTTCTTTTTTTTTTCTTGCTATTTTCCACGAATTTTTTTTTTGTTTCTTTTTCTTTTCTTTTTCTACCCGTGGCTCATTAAAGACTTTGGCACACACACATAACAAATCCTTTCCCTCTTTCTTACCTATTTTCTGACCCAAAATTACATTCTCCTTTGTTCTAAAGCCTTGCCATACAAGGGGATAGGATTCTTACCTATTTTGTGCCTCAAAACACATTCCTAAATCTATCCTACAATTTCTGCCGAATTTCCCTTTTCTTTTCTCTTTAATTCCTGCACCTTTCTTGCCTATTTTCCATTGATTTCTGATTCCAAATTTAATAAATTGGTAGCCCTTCCTTTCCCTATAAATAAGACCCCTTTTTGACCATTCTAAGGACTCCACCCTTCACCATAACCAACCTATATCCATCCACCACCATAAATCACTACAAAAACCTTCAACCATCCCTTGTGCCGCATCAAAGAAGAAGGAAGGAGACCCTTGGACGTGCTTGCCATTCAAGACGTTGGATTGTTGGAGCGTTTCTAGGTGTTTTCATTCTTTTGTTTTCAATGTTTCAATTCAATAATCTTTGTTTTGTGAGTATGAGGAACTAAACCCCTCTTAGTAGGGGGTGATTCGAAACCATGTTCATGCTTGCAATATGATTTGATTACTTCCAGTTATGTTTGTAAGTTTTGAATTCAATTTACTTATCCGTTCGTATAAAAACTGATTTGTGTATGTAGGTTGAGAGTGCACGCTGATGTGAAAATTATGTTGACACTCAAATGAACCCTCTTTTTATCAATTGTAGCAAAGTATGTAAGTAGGGATCGTTCTAAACCGGGGATTAGGAGGGATTGCAAAATCACTTGAAAACTGGCTCAAATACGTAAAAACAAGTTTAAAACACTAAACTAGACTCAAAGAATGCAAAACTAAACTTTAAAACACCAAAACAAACCAAAAGACTCAAAACAGCCCAGAAACACTCAAAACTGCCTTAAAACCACAATCTGGGCAGTTTTGAACACTAGACACAAACTTGGACGAAAATTGGTTTTAACTTGACCTAAGACACTTAAAAACACAAACTAAAGTGAATTCTAACTACTATGACTCAACTAAGTAAGGGGGATTGATTTTGGACGAATTTAACTTTTAAAACAAGAACTTTGAAAACAAACTTGACAAAAACGTTTTTAGGTAAATTAAGGTTCCTTCTCCACACATGAAACATATGCATACGACTCGATTTCCAATTACTCTTTCAACAAACCATGAATGACAATGCCCCAAATTAACTAGATTGCACCAATTAATTCTCAGATTTCCCTAGATTCATTGAATTGAATGGAATACACATTACAACCAAATTATTCTTATCAAGGACCCTAACTATGGAATACGCATGATAGAGACACATATCAAAGATCATTAAGTTCAATGGAAATCATAAGCATTGACGAGGCATTCATAATTATGGGATACGCATGTTACTCTTGCCTAGGATTTACTTAACACAATCGTGACTAGCGACTTTTACTACTTATGAATATAAGTTAATAACGATTAGGTGAAATTCCCTTATACTCTAGCATCAAATTCATGCATGCAAACTAAGTGTCGACCCTCAATCAACATACATAAACATGTTATCAATCAAATAGATAAGTAAACCACATTCACAATTCATGAAATCATAATTGGAAGAAATCAAGTCATATAAAACATATGATCATGGCTTTGAATTCCCCTCTAACTATAAAGAAATTAGTTCCTCATGTTCGCAAATAAACAAAGATAAATAAATTTAAACATTGACATAAAGATAGAAAACACCTAGAATCGCTCCGACAATCCAAGCTCCTTGAATGGCATGCACGGCTCCAGATCCCTTCCTTCTTCTCCTTGCAAAACTCACGGCACAAGAGGGGTTTTTGGGTGAATGGTGTAGTGAAAATATAGTAGAGAGTGGTGACTGAATGGTGCGGCATAAAGTGGTATTTATAGGCTGAAAATCACAACCCCTAGGTAGCAAAGGACATGGTTTTAAAGGCCTAATCTGCATAGCACAATAACATACAATCCTAGAAGGAAAACAAGTCAGAAATCCAAAGGGAATGGGAGGACAAGGTGCGGCACAAAGCTAGGGGAGGATAAGAGCTTCTAGAAACCAAAATCCCAAGGGAAATAGGGTATAAGGTGCGGCACAAAGGGTGGTCTCTAGAAGAACAATACAAGGCAGATTTTTAGGCTTCTAGAAAGGTTCTAGGCGCCATCTTTGTAGGACAAGATTAAGTCTTCTAGAAATTTGATTTTAAGCATCCTAATATAGTTAGAAACCCTCCCTTGCAGCTGAAATGTAGGTAGATCAAGATTAGGATAAGATAGGATAGGATAAGGTTTGTTTGGATAAGATAAGCTAAGATAAGGTTATGGATGATCTTTTGGATAAGATTCCTTCACTTGAGCTGATTTTTTGGCTTTAACTTCCCTTCTTCAAGTAGGAAAACATGCTTGGGTAGAAATCTTCATTCGTCTAGGAATCCATCTTCAATTAGGACTCCTTCAGTGATTAGGAATCCCAATTCATATAGGAATCCTTCATTCAAGCCATTTCCTTCTTCAACTAGGAAACTTTGTATCTTCAATTCTTCAACTTTGAAACACATTCCTATCTTCTTCAATCCCTCAAATTCGTCCATTCTTTGTGCTTCACATGCATGAACTCCATCTAGCCCAATTTTGCTCCAAAATGCTCCAAATTGCATCTTTTTGCTCACTTTGTCTTTAAAACCTGAAAACACATGAAAATAGCTTAAAAGACTAACTTAACTAAGAAAACACAACATAAATGCATAAGAACTAGCTAACTAAGGCGCATAAATATGCTCCTATCAATTTTGTCCATCTATATTACTCCAAGCATAAGCTATTCAATTCATGCCCAAAACTGCTTCAAAAGGCTCCAAAATGCACTTTCTTGCTACTTTGACCCTTTGAACCTACAAACACACAAAAATAGCTTAAAATACATAATTAACTAAAAACTAACAACATAAATGCACAAGAACAAGCTAACTAAAGCGCATAAATATACTTCTATCAGAATGGTGAATTGTTGCGGCTGAGAGGTGTTTCTGAATAGGAGGAGGGTGTGTACGAAATTATGGCCGAAACACTCATATTTATAGGCTAGGGTTTTCACAAATTCTGATGGGAAAAGGCTAGGGTTTTGTAGAAAAAGGCTTGGCCCAATCCAAGGTGGAAAAGAACTAGGGTTTGTGGCAGGTTTTTAGGCTTCTAGAAAGAACATGTTTTGTGGCAGAAATTGGGACTTCTAGAAGGGTTTGGGGTGCCACCTTTCTAGGGCTTCTAGAAAGGTGGGTGCAGCATGTGTTTAAGGGAAGATATAGGCCTTCTAGAAGGGTTTTAGGTGCCCTTGCAGCTCATTATTCATCTTCCAAGTCTTGAATTGATTTTTCCATCTCTTTAGCACGTTCCTAGCTTCACTTGATCTTCAAAAACGTCCATTCCTTGTGCTCCATATGCATGCAATCCATTCCAGCCCATAATTGCTCTAAAATGCTTCAAAAGGCACTTTCTTGCCAACTTTGCCTATTAGACCTACAAACAAACCAAAATAGCTTAAATCACTATAATAAACACAAACTAACTATGAAAATGCAAGAAAACAAGCTAACTAAGTCGCATAAATATGCTCGTATCACTGTTCATGGTTTATTGGAAAAGCAACTGGAAATCGATTTGTACGCAAGTATGTCATATGTGGAGAAGAACCCTCTAGTTGGCCAATCACCCATATTTTGCCCCAAATTTGTGCTAAATTTGCTTAAGTTTTTAATTAACTTGTCTTTACTTTAAATTCGTCGAAAAACCCAATCCCCTTTACTTTGCTGTGTCAAGTTAGTTAGAATCTGTCCAATTTGTGTTTTTAAGTGTTTTGAGTCAAGTTAAAATCAATATTCGTCCAAAGTCATCCTTAGTGTTAGTTTGGAGTCAGTTTTGATTGTTTGTTGCTGTTTTGACTGTTTTTAGATTGTTTTGAGCTCATAAGAGTCTAATTTAGTGTTTTCAAGCCTAGTTAAGTGTTTTTGAGTTAAATTTGAGTAGATTTGCATCCCTCCTAATCCCCAACTGATGTGAAAATTATGTTGACACACAAATTAAATCCTATTGATGACAATTGTAGTATTTAAGCAAGTAGGGATCGTTCTAGACCGGGGATTAACTAGGGATGCTAATCAACACAAATAAGACTCAAAAACACTAAACTAGACTCTATAGACTCAAAACTAACTCAAAACACTCAAAACAGCAAGAAACAATAAAAAAGACTCAATTCTAAACCTAATAAGTGATTTGGACGAAAATAGAACTTAAAAGACCCAAAAGACCAAAAGAAAACAGGTTTTGACTCTAAAAACAAGACTTAATGAATGGGGATTTTGTTTTGACGAAATTGAAAGTTAAAACAGAAACTTTTAAAACAAACTTAACAAAAACGATTTTGGATGAAAGAGAATGGTGAAAGGCTAGTTAGAGGGATCCTTCTCTACACATGACATATGCATACGAATCGATTTCCAATTATTCTTTCGACAAACCATGAATGATAATGCCCCAAATTAATTGTATTGAACTAATTAATTCTCAGATTTCCCTAGATTCATTGAATTAAATGGATAACGCATCACAACCAAGTTATTCTTTATCAAGTTCTCTAACTATGGAATACGCATGATAGAAACACTTAACAAAGATCATTAAGTTCAATGGAAACCATAAGCATTGACGAGGCATTCATAACTATGAAAAGCATGTTACTCTTGCCTAGGATTTACTTAACACAATCGTGACTAACGACTTTTACTACTCATGAATATAAGTTCATAACGATTAGGTGAAATTCCCTTATACTCTAGCATCAAATTCATGCATGCAAACGAAGTATGCATCCTTAATTAACACACAAGAGCAAGTTCTTAATAAAACAGATAAGTAAACCACATCCACGATTCATGAAACAATAATTGGATGAAATCAATTCATATAAAACATATAATCATGGCTTCGAATTCACCTCTAACTATAAAGAAATTAGTTCCTCATGTTCGCAAATAAACAAAGATAACTTGAATTAAACATTGAAACAAAAGATGGAAAACACCTAGAAACGCTCCAACACTCCCAAGGCTTGGGCATAGGCACAACACCAAGTGGCTCTTCCTTTCTCCTTCCTTGCAATCTGCGGCACAATAGGGTGAGTGTGTTTAAGGGATGAATGAATGTAGAAAAATATGGTAGAGAGTGGTCAATGATTTGTGCGGCAAGGGGTGGTATTTATAGGCTGGAATTCATGTCAAAATCCCTAAGGATTTGGAAAGATTTCTGAAATTAAAATGGGATAAGGATTGAGAAACCAAAACCCAAGTGGAATGGGTTAAAACAATCAAAAACCAAAGGGGATTAGGCTAATAAGGTGCGGCACTAATTCCTACAAGGAAAGGGATACATTTGGCCTAAATCAAGAGGGAAAAGGGTTGAGATTTCAGATTCTAGAGCTTCTAGAACAAGGGGAAAAACACCAGATTTTTAGGTGTTTCTAGAAAAGATGTTTTAGCACCAATTTAGGGGTTCTAGAAGGATAAGGTTCTAGAATCTGAAATATATAGTTTAAATACATAATTATCCCTAAGAAATAGCTGTAATCAAGGCACAATTTCATTTGGATAACATAGGATAAGATATGGTTAGGTTAGGCAAGGATAAGATAAGATAAGGTTGGATAAGGTTTTGGACAATGTTCCTTCTTTTGAGCTGATTTCTTATCTTCCTTGATTTGGATTTATTTCTTCACTCTTTTCAACTCATTCCTAGCCTCTTGAACTTCAAATTCGTCCATCCATCTTGCTCCATTCATAAGCTATCCATTTGGTGCCCAAAACTGCCTCAAAATGCTCAAAATTGCACTTTCTTGCCAACTTTGTCATATGGACCTACAAACACACGAAAATAGCTTAAAACACTATAATAAACACAAACAAACTATGAAAATGCAGGAAAACAAGCTAACTAAGTTGCATAAATATGCTCCTATCACCGACCTAGAACGATCCTATCTTTACTACAATTGTTAATAAGAGGGTTTAATTTAAGTGTTAGTTAAATTTCACATCACCAGTCTCTTACCAAAAGATGACTCAAACTTCACAACCATGAGGAACTCTTTCTAGTAAGTCTGGTAAGCTTGTGAAAAGGTTATGCTCCAATCATTCCTATCTGAATCGACACGAACTGGGCTGCACACTTTCGCCGAAACGATCGATCGTGAATTTCTCACTGATTGAGCGAGAAACCATGTTGAAAAGGCTGAAAGAACACTCCAGAATTTAAGGGTCAAAACAAGTCCAATAGAATCTAGAGTACAAGATATTGGGATTTGAAGTAGAAACCATGCCGAGAACAAAACTTTTTTTTTTTCCTCAGTGTATTGTTCCAGCATGATCCAGTTTACAATGAGAAACAAACAAGCGAAGGAAAAGAAGTCGATGTCTATGATTATTTGGTTAATCATCACAGTAAGATCGACTAGTTTCTTAGCCAAAAGAAAATAGTTCTAAGCTCAAGAATAGTTAAGAACTGTTAATAAGATTTGACGAGGCTAAAGACATTTCGCAATTCACATTACTTTATGCGAATTGTTTCAAAGTTCAAAAATTAAACATAGAACCTCTGAATCAGCAAAATGACAAAGAAGAAAGATACAAAGCAGTCTGTAAATGTATGCAGTGGCACGATTGGTTACCTTAAAGTGCTGCTTTTGAGCAAACCAAAGCTCAATGAGTTCAGAGAAATTCAGAGCAAGTTCGATCTTCATACAATGATGAATATGGTGGAGTCTCAACCCATTACATTGAACACTTACAAGGCTGAACAATTTGTGGACAAGAGCACTGGACAGTTAGGCTACAAGCAAGAGACTAAGTTCATCTATACCGACAAGTACGAGAACTAGAAGCTAGGATTTACCACCGAGTACCAAACCCAGACGAAGTTCAAGGAGTTTGTTTATCCAAACAAGACAGGATATTCATCATCTGAGTCCAACTACAACAATAACAAGAATCGGAACTCCATTTGGAAATTGGTGTGAATAATGTCTGCTACGAAGGAGTTTCCCAAGAAATGTATAAAAACTCAACGAAGTCAACGCTCGAAGAATTTGGTGTGAAGCTGACGGTCAAAGGTTAAAGAACTTGACTTCATCATTGGAATAAGCAAGAAGGTTATTGATAGAACAATTGCCGAGAATTGTCCTAAAGATCCACACGAATTTCTTTAGTGGTAACGTGTCCGAGGACTTCGATTCAATCCTACCAACTGCCACTTACTAATCCTCGCAACAACTAGCTCTTTCTCGCTTCCTCAGTACGCATTTTGAAAGTTTCAAGTAGTTGTCACTAAGATATGACTCTGCCTGCTATTCCTGGGGAACGCATGTTACAGAGTGGCATCGCCATTTCAGATCTACAACTAGTCTTGACCAGACTTCTGCAAACTAAGATGTTTAAAACATGTCGCCGATGAGGCACAATTCCAATACAAATTCTTGAATTTCAACCAGAAGGTGACGATTCAAACAGTGATATGATATTTTACTAGCACACAAATTAAACCCTCTTTTGTCAAATTGTAGTAAAGATGTAAGTAGGGATCGTTCTAAACCGGGGATTAGGAGGGATTGCTAAACACTTGGAAACTGACTTAAAAACTTAAAAACGAAGTTTAAAACACTAAACTAGACTCAAAGAATACAAAATCCTAAAGGGGGCCCAAAACAAAGGTGAGTGAACCAAGTTGATATATACAATAATAATAAAACAGTTATCAACGTACTAACCCCCGAGTTTATATAAAGAAAACTACTAGCATAATAAGTGATAGGTTTACTGAAAACCCTAGCATGCCAAAAACATCTCTAAAGACGTATCAAGGAAAAACATCGCGGAAAAAAATGTATCAATCGTCTCACAGATCGTCTCGTAAGCGCGGTGTGCTTCCAGTAAGATCACTAAATAAATATAACTCCCGGCCCTATGCCAGCACTGTGGTCTCTGTGCCCGTAGGCAGAGATTACCAACTCCCAGACCAATGCCTACTCCATGTCCCTCATCCCGTAGCTAGGGATTATTTCTCCCGGCCTATCTGCCAACACCAGATCCTCGCCCCAGGCAGCATAATGTCCACTAGGTACACACAAATAGTTATGCCTCTCATAAATACCCAATTCATAGTATGAAGTCATTCATCGTCTATACTATAAAGATGGGTTTCTAAAACATGTTCTAGCATCCTATTGTCATCCATCGGATAGTCTACCAGTTCATGGTTTTTATAGAAAATACGATATGTTAAAATATAGCTCAATTGATATGATAAAAGTTAAGCACACAAATTAAACCCTCTTGTTGTCAAATCGTAGTATAAATGCAAGTAGGGATCGTTCTAAACCGGGGATTAGGTGGGCTTGCTAAAACCTCTAAACTGACTCAAAAACATAAAAACAAAGTTAAAAACGTTTGAATAGATTCAAGGGACTCAAAATAGGTTTAAAAGACTCAAAACAGCTTAAAAACACTCAAAACTGCCTAAAAACACAATCTGGGCAGATTCTGACCTTAACACAATTTTGGACGAATTTAATGTTTTGGTTTGAACCAAAACACTCAAAAACACAAACAAAACCTAAATTGAGCACTTTGAAACAAGAAAGTAAAATGGGGGTTTTGAATTGGACGAATTTGAAACAAACAAACAAGTTATAAAGTTAGGCAGATTATAAAACGAAATTTGATGAATAAGATGATGGATGGATTAGTTAGAGGTCCGTTCTCCACACATGACACACTTGAACATGAATCGATTTCCAATTGCTTTTCAATAGATTATGATGCTCAACACCCCAGATTAACCGTGATGCACAAATTAACCCTCAGATTTTCCTTTACTGATGCGTAATATATAAGCACACAAATTAAACCCTCTTTTTATCAATTGTAGTGAAGAATGTAAGTAGGGATCTTTCTAGGCCGGGGATTAGGAGGGATTGCCAAATCACTTGAAAACTGACTCAAAAACGTAAAAACAAAGTTTAAAACACTAAAATTTTCCGATTTAGGAAAGATCGACCCAAACAGGAAACTTTTAGGCTTAACTCTCCTACTTCAAGTAGGAAACCTCAAATCTGACTCAAAAACGTAAAAACAAAGTTTAAAACACTAAACTAGACTCAAAGAATGCAAAACAAACCAAAAGACTCAAAACACCAAATAAACACTCAAAACTGCCTTAAAAACACTTTCTGGGCAGTTTTGAACACCTAACACTAAATTGGACGAAATTGGGTTATAACTTGACTCAAGACCCTTAAAAACACAAACTAAACTAACACTTCAAAATAAATGGGGATTGAGTTTTGACGAAAATTGAAAACAAAAACAAAACTTTGTAAATTGAACAGATTCTAAAACGAAATTGATAAAAGTGAATGGATGGAAAGCTAGCTAAGGGGTTCTTCTCCACACATCACACTTGCATACA
>VIEB01001676.1:43142-54483 GCA_006547085.1 Malus baccata
TAAAAGAAACAGATTGTAAGACAAAGTTATGATGAATTAATGGATGATGGAATAGCTAAGGGGTTCTTCTCCACACATGAAATATATGCAACGTAAATCAATTTCCAGTTATCAATTTAATAAGTTATGAACCTCGACACTCCAAGTTAATTAGGTTCGCTTAAATTAACTTTCAGATTTCCCTAGAATCATTGAATTGGATGAATATGCATCGCAAACAAATTATTCCTAACAAGTTCTCTATATGAACAGCATGATAAAGACACAAGTTAGAATCATTACGTTCTTTGGAAATCATAAGCATCGACAAGGCATTCGTAACTATGAAAAGCATGATACTCTTGCCAGGAATCTACTTAACACGATCGTGACTAGCGACCTTCACTACTTACGAATATAAATTCATAACGATTAGGTGAAACAAACTTATATCCTAGCACCAAATTCAAGCATGCAAATTAAGCGTGCACTCTCAATCAACATACAAGAATAAGTTCTAAATTAAACGGTTAAGCAAATTGTATTCACGACTTATGCAACGATAACTGAAAGTAATCAACTTATTTCACATATATAATCATGGTTTTGAATCCCCCCCTAGCCAAGGGGGGTTTAGTTCCTCATACTCGCAAAGCAAAGATACATAAATTTAGAAATTAAAATCCAAATAAAGAAAACACCTAGAAGGCTCCAACTTGGCAGCAAGATCATCAACGAATTCTCCTTCCTCCTTGCTGTGGCAGAGAACTTTAGAACAGGTTTTGGGTGGTATTTAGGGTGTAGAATGGATGGGGAATGGTAGGGAAAGGTTTAGGGTTGATGGGTGGTACGGCTAGGGTTGATTTTGGGCAGAAAATATGGAATATGGTGGTGGAAAGGTGCGGCAAAGAGAGCCTCTTTGTTTCTGACGTGAATGATGTATATGGGAGGTGATGATTCGGCCAAAAGGGTTTTAAGGAGTATATATAGGCACTTCAAAACCCTAGCAATCAGATTAGGGTTTCTAGAAACCGAAATCCACCAGAAAATAGGTTAAAACAATCAGAATTTTAGTGGGAAAAGGCCTAGGGTGCGGCTGGTTTGTTAGGGTTAGAGATGGGCCTTCTAGAATGCCTTGCAAGGCAAGGAAATCAGGTATTTTAGAACCCTAGGTGCAGCAAGGATTAGGGAGATCAGATTTGGCAATGGGCTAGGGTTTAGGTGCGGCATAGGGTGAATTTCCACAAAGAATTAGGGCTTAGGTCCACTTAGTTTTAGAAAGGGATTTGTATAACCCAAATCCACAATGAAAGGCCCTAATAAGTCAGAATTTAAGAGAGAATGGGCTAGGAAGTGCGGCTCAAGTCCAAGAGGTAAGGATAGGTCATCCAAAAGCCCAAAGCCAAGAATAGAACCTCTCAAAAACGAAAACCTCCAAGAATAGAAACTTCCAACATTAGAAACTTTGGTTTCCAATTCCGAATTCTTTGTTCTTCACTTTCATTTCTTCATTTCTTAAGCTTCTTTGACCTTCGAACTCGTCCATTTCTTGTGCTCCATTAGCATACACAACATTCCAGCTCAATTTTGCTCTAAAATGCTCCATTTCGCACTTCTTTGCATACTTTGTCTCTAAAACCTGAAATGGCACGAAACTGACTTTAAACATTGAAATAACTAAAGAAAAACAACATAAATGCATGAGAACAAGCCCACTAAGTCGCATAAATATGCTCCTATCAAATGCCCCCACACTTAGCCTTTGCTAGTCCTCGAGCAAAACAAAGAAACAAAGGAAAAACAAAAACCCAATCTAAACCTTCCGACATTTGCCTCAGGGATTTCCAATGCACATGACATGTTAAAAATCATCACTCCCACAGATTTTTTTGTCATCTTCACACTTAAGCACATACTTAATCGTAGTCACCACGTACTAGTTCACATTTAACCAATTAAAACATGATCTTGAATGTAGTAACATGCCTTAGAGAATTTGCTCAATTCTTTACTAGATATGCACTCAATTTTCACACAGATTTTCTGACTACACACCCTATACTAGTTATATGTGAGAAGATTGATGTAAATATGAAAACGAATGCTCACATATATGTATAACAAAGAAAGCAATTTCCGGAGTTAATAAGCATGTTTTTCAATATGATCTCATGAATGAAATGCTATTACTTAGATGCGAGAACCAGTGACACCATATGCTCATACCAATTTTAAACTCCACAAATTGAAACACATAACACTCAAGATTGAAGTCAAAGGTTGTAACGGGGCTTCGGGTGTTGGCTAACAAATGAAGGATAAGGATAACAAACGTTCTTAAAGCAATAGCAAGCAAAGTAATGAAATTGAAACTTAGAATTCACTTAGATTGCAGAAATCAACTTTTAGACACGAAGGGAAACTTCAAGCAATAATTAGGGCCGAATTCAATGTTTTGGACCCTTTCTTCAACAAACACATCTTCGAACTCTTTTTCACATCTTTTTTTTTCAACTTCCTTTTATTCTTTTCACAACTTTTTTTTTTTTTTTTCTTTGCCGTGCCTATGGCACACTCATTCACACTTCCCCCACACTTGTTTTCTGCCATACATTAGTCAAAAGGAATTCAACTTGAATCATGCTTAACTACGCTTTAAGAACAAGGGTATGGATGATCCTAAACTAGGCTAGGTGGGGATAATGTGGGTTAACAAACAACGTAGGCTAAACAAGGCTCAACGGGGTTAAACCTACAAAAACAAATGCATGGAATGAAGGCTTTTTGGCTATGGTGGTAACTACTAACTTCATCTTGAATATGTGTTATGCAATTCAATAACATGTTTTGAATGAAATTGGCATGAGTTCTAGCGTTTGGAACTAAATGATGAAACGCTTTCTAAGTAATAACCAAGCAAAGAATAATGAGATCATGCAACGACTTTAGAAAACAACAATGCACAAATTTTAACTCTCCGAATAAACGTTTAGGCTCAAGTCTCACAAGGTTGTAGCGTTTGTTTGAGTTCCTTCCTTCAAGCATGTTACAAAAACTAATTTTTTTTTTCCTTTATGATTACATGTGAATTCATAAGTTATAACCACAACCAAGCATAAACAAAGAGTAAATCAAACTTTCATCCATGTTAATCATTCTCTTTAACAGCCATGCAATTACAAACCGAATCCTCATCATTGTGTTGGAAGGTACCCTAAGACACAAACAAACACACAAAAACAAATAAAAAACAACTCTTTTTGGTTTTTTTCAAAACAATTTTCAATTTTTTTCTGGAATTTTCGGATTTTTAGAACAACACATACTAAAACACACCAAAACAGCCTAAAAACACCTAAAAACAACAAGGAACAACATTTGAAATTATGGGTGATAAAACCCTACGAATTTGTATTAAAACACTTTGGTTACCCCCCCCCACACTTAAATCAAACATTGTCATCAATGTTTCAAGCATAAACTAACACAAATAACGAACAAGCAAAGAAAACAGCAACTAAACAATCGAAATGGCAGAAACGAAATAACAACAAAGAAAAGGGTTTAGGAACGCAAATATGGAATTGGAGTGCTCTCTAGGTCTTCCTGTGTCGAATACATGGGTTGCCTCCCAAGTAGCGCTTGCTTTAACGTCGTGCAGCCGGACGATGCCCATTGATCAACCTTCATGGGAACCCACGGCATAGTGGGTTGTCTCCTCCACATCATGTTCTACAAAGCTCTCGTAGTATGGCTTCAAGCGATGCCCATTCACCTTGAACTCTTGACCTGTTTTGAAACTACGAACTTGGACTGCACCATGAGGAAAAACATCAGTAATAACAAAGGGTCCAATCCAACGTGAACGTAACTTACCCGGAAATAGACGAAGGCGAGAATTAAATAACAACACTTTTTGTTCAACAGCGAAGGACTTGGTGCGAATCATCTTGTCATGAAAGGCCTTCATCTTTTCCTTGTAAAGGCGAGCATTCTCGTAAGCTTCATTCCGGATTTCCTCAAGTTCATTCAATTGTAGCTTACGATGAAGTCCCGCCTCATCTACATCCATGTTGAACTTCCTCACGGCCCAATGAGCCTTGTGCTCCAACTCCACAGGTAAGTGACATGGTTTACCATACACAAGCCGAAAGGGAGACATTCCGATGGGTGTTTTGTAGGCGGTCCTATAAGCCCATAATGCATCTTCTAACCTCACGCTCCAATCTTTTCTAGTTGGCCCAACTGTCTTCATAAGAATCTGTTTTATCTCCCGATTCGACACCTCGGCTTGCCCGCTTGTTTGAGGATGATAGGGTTACCATACACAAGCCGAAAGGGAGACATTCCGATGGGTGTTTTGTAGGCGGTCCTATAAGCCCATAATGCATCTTCTAACCTCACGCTCCAATCTTTTCTAGTTGGCCCAACTGTCTTCATAAGAATCTGTTTTATCTCCCGATTCGACACCTCGGCTTGCCCGCTTGTTTGAGGATGATAGGGTGTCGAAACCCTATGTGTAACGTTGTACTTCTTGAGCAGTGCCTCGATGCAATTTGGAGCTTTTGGAGCAAAAAGTGAGCTGGAATGTCGTGTATGCAAATGGAGCACGAGGAATGGACGAGTTTGAGGGTCAAAGGAGCTTAAGAATGAAGAAATGAAAGTGATGAACTAAGAATCTGGAATTGGAAACCAAAGTTTCTAAAGTTGGAAGTTTCTATTCTTGGAGGTTTCCAATTTCGAGAGTTTCTATTCTCGGCTTTGGGCTTTTGGATGACCCATCATTGCCTCTTGGACCTATGCCGCACCTAACCCTAACCCTAGCCCATTTAATCAGCCACACCTAGGCCTTGTTCACATGAAAAAAATCTGATTACCTAACCCTAAGCCCATGCCGCACCTAATGTTCTAGAAACCCTAGTTTTTGGTGGATTTCCTAACCCTAGCCGCACCCTAAACCCTAGCCCATTACTTGTGCTGATTTCTCTAGGGTTTTGTGGTGCCTATAAATACATATTTTAGGGTTGAATCACCTAATTTTCGTCCATACTTCCAGCCACACCATTCTACACATCCAAAAATCCCAAAAACACAATTCTAGCCATTTTTCTTCCTTGCCGCAGCCTTCCATCTCCAAATCCCCAACTTTCTGCCCTAAATTCATCACAGCCGCACCTTTCCACCACCATCACCACCTCGTGCAGCCACCATTGAAGGAGAAAGAAGTAGTGCCGTGCAGTCCAAAGAAGGGAGAAACCTTGCACATGCAATCTGCCATTAGTGGAGTGTTTGGAGTTCTTTCTTTCTTTGTTTCTGTTTTCATGTTTAATTTGACTTGCTTTTCAATTATGTTAAACATGTGGAACTAATTTCTTTTTAGTTAGAGGTGAATTTGAAGCCATGGACATATGTTTTATATGATTTGATTTCTTCCAATTATGATTTCAGAAATTGTGAATGTGATTTACTTATCTATTTGATTGATAACTTGTTTATGTATGTGGGTTGAGGGTCGACACTTAATTTGCATGCCTAAACTTGATACTAGGATATAAGGGAATTTCACCTAATCGTTATTAACTTATATTCATAAGTAGTGAAAGTCGCTAGTCACGATTGCGTTAAGTAAATCCTAGGCAAGAGTAACATGCGTATCCCATAGTTATGAATGCCTCGTCGATGCTTATGATGTCCATTGAACTTAATGATCTTTGATATGTGTCCCTATCATGCGTATTCCATAGTTAGGGTCCTTGATAAGAATAATTTGGTTGTAATGCGTATTCCATTCAATTCAATGAATCTAGGGAAATCTGAGAATTAATTGGTGCAATCTAGTTAATTTGGGGCATTGTCATTTATGGTTTGTTGGAAGAGTAATTGGAGATTGAGTTGTATGCATATGTTCATGTGTGGATAAGGAACCCTCTAACTAGCTTCTCACCATTCTATTTAATCACAATCTGTTTTGCTTTACATTTGTTTTTAAAGTTTGAGTTTTAAAGTTTTAATTTCGTCAAAATCATTCCCCCATTTATTTCAAAGTGTTAGATTAGTTAGAAATCCATTTAGTTGTGTTTTTAAGTGTTTTGAGTCAAGTCATAGTCCAAATTCGTCCAAACTAGTGTTAGGTACTCAAAACTGCCCAGAAAGTGGTTTTAAGGCAGTTTTGAGCCTTTTAGTTGCTGTTTTGAGTTTTTAGTTTGTTTAGGTGTTTTAAACCCTAGTTTTGCATTAATTGAGTCTAGTTTAGTGTTCTACAGTATATTTTTATGTTCTTGAGTCAGTTTTACAGTGATTAGCATCCCTAGTTAATCCCCGGTTAGAACGATCCCTATTTGCTCATATACTACAATTGTCATCCATAGGGTTTAATTTGTGTGTCAAGTCAATTTTCACATCAAATTTTGGCGCCGTTGCCGGGGATTAGCAAAATTGCTAATCCCTTGTGTTTTTACCTTGTGTTTTAGTGTAATTTACTTAGTTTTCTTATTTTGTTTTGTTTTCTTGGTTTAGGTACTAGTGCATGACACGGAGTTCTCAAACTGTGCATGCACATATCTTGGACTTTAACGACGATTTTGAACGTGATTTGAGAAGAAAGAGGAGGCATCCCGAACCTAGTGAACCTAGTTCAAGTTCAGAGGCCGAATCTGAGTTTGAAGAAGTGGAAGAAGAAGTTATGGCAGCGGACAATCGGACCATTAAAGAGCTTTCGGCCTCGGGGTTGGCCAATACCGCACCATTATGCATTCAATACCCCGTGGCTGCCCAAGGCAAGACCGCTGAATTCGAGTTGAAGTCAAGCTTGTTGCACCACATTCCGAAATACCATGGGCTCTCCATGGAAAGCCCCAACAAGCATCTCAAGGAGTTCGAGGTTGTTTGTTCGAGCATGACACCAATAAATGTCGACGGGAACATTCTGATGATGAAGGCTTTTCCATTCTCACTTTTGGAAAAGGCGAAGGATTGGCTTTACGAGTTAGCACCCGGAACGGTTACATCTTGGGATAGTATGAAAGGAGCTTTCTTGGAGAAGTTTTTCCCAACTTCAAGAGTCATTCTCTTGAGGAAACGGATTAGTGGCATCCAACAAAATCAAGGTGAATCGTTTCCTTCTTATTATGAACGTTTTAAATCACTTGTTGCTTCTTGTCCACAGCATCAAATGAAGGAGGAGTTGCTCATTCAATACTTCTACGAAGGACTCCTTCCCATGGAACGCCAAATGCTTGATGCCTCGGCAGGAGGTGCGTTGGTGGATAAAACTCCGGGGGCTGCAAAACTTCTAATTGCCAACCGAGCACATAATGCACAACAATACGAAGGTGTTGGACAAAGAGACCCCCCACGGCCACAAGTGAATGAGGTAAGTTCTATGCCCGAAATTCAATCCCAATTAGCTAACCTTACTTCTATTGTTTCTCAGTTGGCCGAGGGAATGAAGATTCATGGACCAAGTGTGTGTAGCGTGTGCTCTATGCAAGGACATGCCAACGATCAATGCCCTCAGTTGATTGAGAATGGGGGTTGGGAATCTGCCAATGCCGTGGGTTTTGGGAACCAAAATCAACCACGCCATGATCCATACTCTAATACCTACAATCCGGGGTGGAGGGACCATCCAAATTTCAAATGGCGGGATCATCAACAACCCCAACAACAAGGAGGATTTAGGCAGCAACCACCGGGCTTTTATACAAAGCCATTCGTCCCCAATCAAAACCAAGTGCAATCTGCCCCAACAACCTCAGGTATGTCTTTGGATAATGATCAAGTTGTTAAGTTACTTACTACTTTGACGCAGGAAGTACAAACTCAAAATAAGGAGAGACAAATCCAAGACAAACGGGTGGACAATTTGGAGAAGCAAATGGGTCAAATTGCCGAATTCATGGGGCAAATTAGAGAACAAGGCAGATTGCCTAGTTCAACAGTTGTAAACCCGAAGGGAGGATTTGAAACCGCTAAGGCCATTATGTTGAGAAGTGGTAAACAGGTTGGAGCGGACTCAAATACATCCAAATCAAGGAAAGTGATCCTTCCTTGTCATGGCATTTAACTTCCTGTAATCAATACAAACACGCCAACCGGTCACAACATGAGTGGGTACAAGCTCTTGTTCTTCATTCTTCACCACCGTGACTCCGGACTTCTTTGGAACAACCTGCACAGGTGACACCCAACGACTATCAGAAATAGGATATATAACACCACAATCAAGCAATTTTATAACCTCCTTTTTTACTACTTCCAACATAGGCGGATTAAGGCGACGTTGAGCCTCCTGAGATGGGTTGGCTCCCTCCTCCAAAAGGATGCGATGCATGCACGTGGTGGGACTAATGCCTTTGATATCCGCCAAGGTCCATCCAATGGCAGATTTGTGCTCCTTTAACACCCTTATCAACTTGTCTTCTTCTTGGCCCGTGAGTGAGCTAGATATGATGACGGGTAGTGTTTGATCTTCTCCGAAGAAAACATACTTCAAGTGACTAGGTAATGGCTTTAACTCAAGTGTAGATGGCTGCACAATGGATGGAAGTAACTTGTTAGCCAAAACCGAATCTAAAATTGAGAGTGGAGACTTACTAGAATGTGATGGCAATGACTCAAGGGCCACGACCATTTCAACCACTTCACCACAAGGGGGCACGGCAATAGGGTTAAAGTCCATGCCGTGGGTTGCATGGATTCCCCCACACTTGTTTCTTGCTCCTATGCCGTGCACTAATGCTATTTCAAGTGCATCATCGTTCATTCGATCCAAGTGTACCTGTGCCAAAGAATCAACAATGTCAATAGCGAAACAAGAATGGTCCTCCATTGGGTATCTAATGGTTTCAGAAAGATCAAAACGAATAATGTCCCCATCAAACTCCATGGTTAATGTTCCCATAAACACATCTATCTTTGTTCTCGCTGTTTTCATGAATGGTCGGCCTCGCAAGATTGGCAATGATGGAGCATGGCTCGAATCCTCCATTTCTAAGACATAAAAATCTGCAGGAAAGATAAGCTGATTTACCTGCACTAAAACATCCTCAAGGACTCCCTTGGGATAAGCGTTAGAACGATCGGCCAATTGAATTATAACGCCATCTTGTTTTAACTCACCAAGGTTCATTGATGCATAAATGGAATATGGCATAACATTAATAGAAGCACCTAAATCGAACATGCATTGTTCAAATCTAGTGTTTCCAATTACGCATGGGATAGTAAAGCTCCCTGGATCCTTACGCTTTGGAGGTAACTTTCGTTGCAAAACTGCGGATACATTTTCCCTTACTTTCAAAACTTCTTTGTTTGAAATTCTTTTCCTAGTTGTGCATAACTCTTTTAAAAACTTTGCGTACCTGGGCACTTGCTTAATAGCATCAAGTAAAGGAATGTTTACTTGGACTTTTCGAAAGGTATCCAAAATGTCCTTTTCGCTTTCTTCCTTCTTCGATTGTGCAAATCTGCGAAGGAAAGGAACATTGGGCAGATTAGTGTTCGAAATCACAACATTTGGGACATTCTTACCTGAGGTGGATGGATGGGATGTCTTAGGTGGCTGCGGCATGGGTGATGCTACCCTTGCCGTGGGGTAGGTGTGCTCCTCTTCTTCGAGTTGTATCTTCTCATCTTCCTTGTTTCTCACCTCTTTTCCACTTCGTAGTTTGATAGCTTTCGCAGACTCGAAACCACCCTTGGGATTGACCACCGTAGTGCTCTGTAACTTACCATTTTCACGGAATTGTCCCAAAAACTCGGCCATTTGGCCCATTTGCTTCTTTAGCTCATTAACCTCCTTTGCTTGGTTCTGCATTCCCTGCGCCATTGTGGTTAGTAACTGATATGTTTTATCGTCATTCATAGACGTACCTGGGTTGTTTTGCGATGATTGTGCTTGAGGAGGTGGTTGTGGTGCCATTGGCCTTGGAAAGAAACCCGGGGGTTGTCGGAATCCACTTTGTTGACCATATTGTGGTGCATCCCTCCATCTGAAATTGGGGTGGTCTCGCCATCCCTGATTGTATGTGCTGGAGAAAGGATCACCCCTTGGTTGGTTTTGATTCCCATAACCCACAGCATTGGCAGATTCCCACCCTCCATTCTCAATTAATTGAGGGCATTGATCAGATTGGTGTCCTTGAATGGAGCATACACCACAAACTATAGGTCCTTGCGTTTTAGGGCCTTCAACCAACTGCGATAACATAGACGTAAGGTTAGCCATTTGGGATTGTAACTCAGAAATAGAACTTACCTCATTTACATGATGTGGCCGTGGGGTGTCTCTTTGCCCAACACCTTCGTATTGTTCTCCATATGATGTCCATTCCAAGCTCAAATGTGCTCCAAATGGCTCCATAATGCATCCTTTTGCATACTTTACCCTTAGAACCTGAAAATACATCAAACTAGCTCAAAAGACTACTTTAACTAAGGAAAAACAATGTAAATGCACAAGAACAAGTTAACTAAGGCGCATAAATATGCTCCTATCAGAACTTCTCTAAGAAAGCTCGCTGCATGCTCTCCCATGATGTGACAGTGCCGGGAGCCAACTCATACAACCAATCCTTGGCCTTCTCCAACAAAGAAAAGGGAAAGGCCTTCATCTTCAATATGTTGCTGTCCACGTTCACCGGTGTCATACTCGAGCATACTACTTCGAACTCTTTTAAATGCTTATTGGGGTCCTCCATTGATAACCCATGGAACTTGGGTATATGATGTAGCAAACTTGACTTCAACTCAAATTCATCGGTCTTCTCAGGGGCTGCCCTAGGGTATTGGATGCAAAGAGGGGCTGCATTGGCCAAACCCGAGGCAGAAAGCTCCTTAATGGTTCGATTGTCGACTGCCATGGTTGGTACTTCTTCTTCAACTCTTGCTGTGGCCTCCTCTTCAACCTCAACTTCTTGCTCTTCTAATTCAGGTTCGAGACTAGGAGGATTAGACTTGTGCAATTTCTTTTTCCTTCTCAATGTCCTCTCAAAATCACCGTCAAAGTCGAAGATATGCTCACGAACAGGTTGTGAGCTACGGGTCATAAACTAGTACCTACACACAAGAGCAAACAAGGTTAGTAACCAACTTAATAGACTTGGCACAAGTAAGGAAATAAGG
This sequence comes from Malus baccata, assembly GCA_006547085.1. Lineage (NCBI taxonomy): Eukaryota > Viridiplantae > Streptophyta > Magnoliopsida > Rosales > Rosaceae > Malus > Malus baccata. The sequence continues at coordinate 54,246 of VIEB01001676.1, forward strand.
TGCCTATACACGGCACAAAAACACTACACACACACACGGTGCACAATTCAAAAACAAAACAGAAAACGAAACAATTTAAACAAGACTCAAGACAAGGGATTAGCAACTTTGCTAATACCCGGCAACGGCGCCAAAATTTGATGTGAAAATTAACTTGACACACAAATTAAACCCTATTTGTGACAATTGTAGTAATGATGTAAGTAGGGATCGTTCTAACCGAGGATTAACTAGGGGT
>VIEB01001677.1:0-20000 GCA_006547085.1 Malus baccata
TCTGCTGTTCTCTCTCAGACTTGATAGCTCCTATCTGGGCATGTAATATCTGCAACTCATGTTGGGCACCCGCCAGCTCTTGCCTCAGGGTTCCGTGGGTGGCGGCGAGCCTCTGGTTCTCCACCACAAGCCTCTGCATCTCCACATGTTGTGCAGCCAGCTTCTGCTCCATAACTTGCGGAGGAGGCAACATATCAAACGGAGGATAGGCGCCATGGGGCGGCCGCATCCCCGGGCCAAATGGGTCCGGTCCGGAGAGCGGCCGACGCATGTGAGAAGGCGGAATTCGACCCTTGCTTCCCATTTTTCCCGAATTCACCCTAACTTTCCTAATAAATTACAAACTTTTCTGCACAATCAAAACCACACAATGAGAATCGCAAACATTTTGCTTTGAATTTATAAAATTGGTTTGCTTTCAACAATCGGGGTTTCTTTCTGTTATCGATCTTGATTTCGAATCCGTCCAATCTCACGCCCAAAGTGAAGTTTCCGATTCAGACCTAAAAGTGTTTGGTTTTCGAGAAAATTTGGGGAAAGAAAAAAATTAACCAGTGGGAAAGTGATACCTACTTGATGAATGGTTGACAGAAAATTTGTTCTTCTGTGTCGAAAATTGAAGTGCCCTTCGTGCTCTGTTGCTCTGCCCTAGTGAGAGGGTAGAGAGAATGATTACACCAAGCAAGCAAACAACATCACCTCCGGTGCAACTTTTTTTTGGCACCCTTTTTACTTTTCACAGCATTTTTTATTCTTCAATTTTTGTCCCTAGAATAGAATAAATTAGAGCAAAAACAATACTTAAAAGTTGACAAGATTGTGTGCAAAGTAAAAATAAGTGTGAAAAGCATCGTATTTTTTTAAGAGGATGATTCTCTCCTCTCCTAATCTCTCTTCCCATTCTTTCTCTCTTATTTAAACGGTTATAATTTAAGGAAAACTAATGAAAATGGCTTGAAAACTTTGAGTTTTAATGATAAGGACAAAATAAAGGGTGAAGTGAATAGTACCAGGATTGACTTTTTTAGTGTAAAAATGTGGTTTTTCGTTAAAGTGAACAGTACCGGATGCTTTTCGTTAAAGTTCCCTATAATTTAACCATGTTAACATCTTATATTGATTTTTTTACAGAAATAATAAGATAAAAAATAATTTATGGGAAGGGAGAGAACCCTCCTCTATTTTTCTAGGACACTTGATCAACAAAAAATTAAAATAAAAACCTTCTCTAAATTTGAAGGGCCAAATTATTCTTCCCAAAATTGTTAGATAGTCCAATGGGCTCTAAATGATTCCCACTATAAAATTTAAGTCCTCATGTGGAGTTGATCAGTTGATTAAGTCAGTGTACACTCATTGCATTGAAAAGAAAATTTCTTAATTTATAAGTTAGAGTAGTTTAAAATATTGTATCGTCAAGTTTGATCAGATCTAGTATTGATAATGAAAAAAATACTGGAAGAAGTTTGAAGTTCGAATATCCTCCAGTTTGATGAGATCTGATACATATATTGTACTTGACAAGTTATCCTTCTCTTTTCAATAATAAAAAAAGTTTGAAGTTCCCTCGTTAACAACATTCGATGCATGCCAAATTACATCCAATGCAGGATTTGTACTTGTTGGCAGCCTCAGCCACCTACTTTAGGAACACTAGCCAATGATGCTTGAATCTTCTCCTCTTCAAATGACAAATCCACCAGATTTCCTCGCAGATAATTCTCATAAGCTGGCAAATCAAAATGTCCATGCCCACACATTGCTGTGAGAATCACTTTGGCTTCTCCGGTCTCTCGACATTTCTGAGCTTCCCTGATGGTGGCAGCTATGGCATGTGTTGGCTCTGGCGCTGGTATCAATCCTTCGGTTCTTGCAAATTTTATAGCACCTGCAATGGAACACACAAAAGTTAGAACCATAATCCAATTCTATAACTTCACTACCACACGCCAAGCATATATTCATGGGAAGTGATTTCCGCACAATATTTTTCTCCTCTTAAACATCCATGTCCCTTTGTTGTTCTTCAATATTCAATCCGAACGTAATAAATACCAAGGAGTTACGTGAGGAGAAAAGGGTGTGCAACAATCACTTTCATAGCTCCAATGTTAGTTCTTATACCATGGAAAGTAAAGTTAAATTACCTTGAAAGCACTCAATCTGGGGAATTGAAATTGCTTCCATGTAACCCAGTTCGTAGACGTGTGAAATTAACGGTGACATACCATGGTAGCGCAATCCTCCTGTTTAATAAATAGGGCAATGTTGAACATGAAGAAGTAAATTGCAATGAGTTAATAAAGCTCTGAAAGAGCCAGTAAGTAATTACCAGCATGAATTGGGTCAGGGATGAAGTCGTGCCCAAGCGTATGCATCTTCATTAGTGGAGTCAGCCCCGCTGTATCGCCATAATCATATGCGTATACCCCTTTAGTTAACGAAGGACATGCTGCAGGTTCAACTGCTCTAATTACAGGGTTCATTTTCCCTTTCAGCTTCTCCCTGATGAATGGGAAACTGAGCCCTGCAAAATTGGATCCTCCACCAGTACATCCTATGATAACATCCGGGACTTCACCTATCGCCTCCATTTGTTTTAGACACTCCTCTCCTATTACTGTCTGGTGAAGCAAAACATGGTTGAGAACACTTCCTAGACAGTATTTAGTATCACCATTCATAGCTGCAATCTCCACGGCTTCAGAAATAGCTATTCCCAAACTTCCAGGGCTAGATGGATCCATTTGAAGGATTTTTCTACCTGCTTCGGTTAGGGTGGATGGAGATGGGTATACCTTTGCACCCCAAGTTTGCATCATCAATCTGCGATATGGTTTCTGATCAAAAGATGCACGCACTTGCCACACCTATAAATACTTAGAATAAGTGAGACATGCATGAATTATAATGATGAAAACTAATGTTTTGGAAGAGAAGTATGGCATAACTCAATATGTAGTGCTTGAACCAATTTTGATGCCAGGCAAGAATAATGTGAGTGGCATCATAAAATTCATATGTGTGCTTCAGTGTGTGAGTATGCACGTAGGCAATTTAAAGGTTAAGGTTTTGTTACCTCACACTCAACATCAAATAAGGTGCAAGCAAAAGCCAATGCACTTCCCCATTGGCCAGCTCCCGTTTCTGTCACGACCCTCTTGATTCCTTCTTGTGCATTATACCACACTTGTGGAACTGCAGAGTTGGGCTTGTGTGATCCAGCCGGGCTGACACCTTCATACTTGTAGTAAATTCTGGCAGGTGTGTCAAGAAGCTTCTCCAACCTCTTGGCCCTATATACAACTGACTGAAATGATAAGACACTTCCAACAATTTTACAGGAAGAATAAGTTACAGAAAAAATGAAGTTGTTAGGCATGCTAGCTCAACAAACCTAATGAGAGGTGATGGGCGCCAAAGCTTGTATACATCACGAACTTCATCTGGGATATCTATGAATCTTTCGTTGCTTGCCTCCTGCTTAATCAACTCATCGGGAAATAGAGGAGACAAATCTTCAGGTTTAATCGGTTCAAAAGTCTTGGGATGCAATGGAGGAGGTGGTTTTACAGGAAGGTCTGCAATCAAGTTATACCACTGTCGAGGGATTTCAATTGACTTTGAATCGGCATTGAGAGATGCTCTTGCTCTACAGCCATTTGAAAGCCTCAGATGCATAGGCTTTCTATCAAGTGCAATAAATCCAAGCCATTTCTTCTCAACTGAAGAAATACAAGTAGTGAGAGGAAATACCAAGAAAGCAATACTGAAACATTGTTAATAACACTAGAGATAAATCAACCGCTGAAAGGTCGAGGAAATTTAGCTCATTCCATTTTTATGTTTTATTAGTCATAAAGTGTGCGTTGTATAAGCATAAACCACTTCAGTAGAAGCACCCCATATAGGGCGTACCCTTGTCATTAGTCCATCATTCTGTTGATAGCATCTAACCACATCTATTTGCAGACCTCTAATTCCAACAATGTATTACTAGAAACAGGAGAAAGAAAAGATGTATGGCAGATATCAAAACAGCAACAGAGCCTTTTCCCTTCGGGGTTAATCATATGAATCCTAATCTTCCATTCCGTCTCAAAGGTTCAAAAGATAAAAGAAAAATAATGCATAGTAGAAAAGCTACGATGGGAATGTTTCAGAATTATGAGCTCTTGCAAATATTACCATACAAAATTTACAAATACACTTTACAATTCAAAACCTGAGAGCACCGAATTGTTTCCACAATCAACAATTGCACAAGTTTTATCTTTAACTGGTAAGAATTCATTCCAACTTCTTCTTGACCTCATTTTACCCTATATGATCATTATTTAAGCAACTTCACAGTGAGTTTTCAAAGGTGGATACAGAACATATCCCTTTCGAAACCTGAGCAATTGGTTTCTGTACTAAATTCTGCAAAAATCTGCAGAATGGGTTGTTAAAAGTCGAATATCGCTTCTATAAAAAATAAGTTCGAATCCCTCTCCCTGCAGTTTAGATTAGTTAAAAGTCGAATATCGCTTCTACAAAAAATAAGTATTCATACAGTCGAATCACCGATCCAATATATTATTTTTCCACTTAAATCCATGCAAAGATTCCATATTTTCAGCGGCAACATAACTTCAGATTACTTTTTAGCAGCCATAACTTTTGTTTATCAATCAAGTAATTGAAAATCAGCTGAAATTCGAATCCCAGAAACCAAAAATGCTCAAGAACTTACCTTTAGTGTGTGGGGATGATGAAGGTTCAGTGTGAAGTGAATTTGCAGTGAAGAGACTTTGAGTGGCCATGCTCTCTTGGAAGCTCAGGAATCTTAGCTATGCAAACACTGAAGTAAAAGTAGCGTGAACATTAGGAGGACTGAGATTAGGGTTTTGACTCAGAAATTCAGGAGATTGAAGAACATTAACTCCTATTTTATTTTATTTTATTTTATTTGCAGGTGGTGGAAAGTGTGGAAGAATTTAATAATAACCTTGGTTGTATGAATTAAAGGCGCCACCCGGCATCTTGTAAGAAAAAGGCCACCCTTTATAATTAGAAAAAACTAATGAAAATAATTTGAAAATTTTGAGTTTTAACTATAAAGATAAAATAAAAAATAAAGTGAATAGTATCATGATTAACTTTTTAGTATAAAAATATGATTTTTCGTTAAATGAACAGTACCATGAGCTTTTCGTTAAAGTTCTCTTTTTAATTTTCCAATACGCAGTGAATAGGCTTTATTTTATTTTATTTTGTGAAACGTTAGATTTTGTTAGATTAGTAAACAACAGAAGTTTAAATCCACATCGTTATGCAAAAGTTCAATTTTTTCCACCACTATTGTTAGATTAGTAAATAATTGAATCACATTATTGTTGATTTATTGTGAAGTTAAATTGACCTCTTTTATTTTTTTAGTATAAATAATATTGTTTGTTAAAAAAAAAAAAGTACACTCGGACTTTATGTGGGTGCATTGAAATTCTACCCTACTCGCACACATTTGGTTTTAAAATTTGGTCTCCTTAGTATTATTCTTAAAAACAATAATGCAAGAGATATCAAATTTGTAAATCAAATAATGTGTTACAAATGGGAAATAAGCATATGAATCAACACTTAACTAATAATCTAATCATCAACAACCACATCATTTGCTTTACAAAATTTTATTTAAAATTTTGGTATCTCTAACATTACTCTTTTTAAGAAACACATTCTTTCTCTTCCTTTTCTCCTTGGTTCATAGATCTATCATTAGGTTTTATTAATTTTTTAACATTTAGCAATAGAATAACGACTCTATAAATTTGAAGAGTAATTGTTCACTTAGCTATTATATAAGGACTAGAATTTTCTCCTCTCATCTTTCCATCACATCCCACCCCCTCCTCTCACATTCTCTATTTTGTCTTTCTCTTTCTATAAAAAATTAATATAAGATGTTGACATGACTTAACTGTAAATGTTCAAATAAGAGAGAAGAGAAGGGGAGGGAAAAAAAGAGGGGAGAGAATCCTACTCCATTATATAAGGGCTCGTACTTGGGTACTCCTACGAGGGTGTAGACCTTATCCTCTCACCTTAAACCCAAACCCTAGCTTTTTCGTTGTAGTCACCAGCTCCTTGCTCTAGCTTGGGATCGGCAACAAACTCCTCTACCCCTTTTCTCTTCCCCTCATTTCATTCTTTAATTTCACCCTGCACTCACACGTTTCTGCTACATCTCATTCTCCTCCTTTAACCAGTGACCCTTTTCCCCCCCTTGCCCCCTATGTCTTTTGTGCCTCCGCCTAACCCCATATGTACATCTCATCTTTTTCACAAGTACCCCGAAACCGTTTTTTCTGACAACCCTCTAATTTTTGTTGGAGCTTCTTCCTAGATCCACAATATGCCCTCTGATTTTTTGCTTTATTTGTGATTTAGGTTAGGATTTATGGTTGTGGTAGGTCTAAGCCATATCCTACTGCTCGTTTTCCACTGTAGTTGTGGGCTACTCCAAAGATCATGACTAAGACGCCTTACTTGGTCTGATCTATGACGTTTCGCCTTCCTATGATTGCCATAAATCTCTCTATAAGTGGTTTTGTCCTCACCATGAAGACTTGTTGGTTGATGGTTCCATTATCGGATTAGTTATTTTTTTTAATTTTTTTTACTTTGTGTTGTTTTGTGTTGCATATTAGGTTGCATTGTATCACTTTAGTGAGTGATTGAAAACACTTTTAGAGAAAATATTTTTGCGTTCCAAAAGTACATAAGTGATGCTTCTTGTAGAAAGCACTTTAAGTTTTTTTTTTTCAAATTTCACTTGCATTTTCACTCAAGATTCATTTTAAAAATAATTTCACAAAAAATATTTTTGGTAATTTAAAAGCAATTCTTCCTCTTTATGAAGATAAAGGTTTCAAATTTAACTCTTTAAAATAGAATTCAAAATAATTTTAGGTGCTTTTATTAGAGATGCTATTTAGCCGGCACCGTACGAAACGTACACGCTAAAAGAAAAGGAGAAAAACGTGAAGTTAGCGCGCAACCGACCCAACCCAAAGTAGGCCCCACCTTTACCTCCCCAATTTTCCGTTCTCTTTTCTTTGTTCCCACTTCCCAAACAGCTTTCAATTAAAGAGAGAGAGCGAGAGGCGGACAGAGAATCAAACCTTATCCAGCTTTGAAGTTAGGGGTTTTGCTGTCACCACCTACCCAATTCCAATTCCTAATCGTCTGATCAGGTAATTCGCCCTTCTATTCCGACGATGTTTAGGGATTTTGCTTTCATCTTGTTTAGGGTTTTGATGATTGAATCTCAAATCTTTTTAATATTTACGATCCAAAGTTTAGGGCTTTTGTTTTTTGAACGGAAATTGTCGTAAGATAAAGTTTGATTCTGACAAAGAACCCAATTTGTTATTTAGGATATTTAATCATTGATTTTTGCAGATTAATTTGGAAAAAGGAGGCATTTTTATTAAATTACTTGCAAAAAGATTCGAGTTTTAATTAAATTTTATTCTTGAGGTGTTTTTGCGAGGATGGTAATTTGAGATTTTCAATTGTGTGTGATCCAGGTATAAGATTTCTGGTTGCAAGGCCTTCTTAGTCAGTAGCCAAGGTTCATGTCTGAGCTCGACGTACAAATTCCTACTGCCTTCGGTATGTTTAATTTTTCGTTGTATGAGTCATTCGTATATGTTTGCATGCGTGCTGCACTTGCTCGATACCGTATTCAAATTCGCTTAAGATTATGTGGTTTAATAGTTATGGGACGTATAAATGATGGTAGTGATTGAAGACTTTGATGCATAGATGCATAATGATCGTTTTAAAGATCCCAATTTTTTAGGCTGGTGTATTTGGTAGATGTAGTTTCGATGCGATGTTTAAGAAACCAAGCCAAACTGACCCGAAATTGGTTGTTTTATGACACTAAATGGTTTGGTTAGGTTGTCATTTTTGTGAACATGAGTGGATCGGACATCGGTTCAGTTTCTGGTTTTTGCACTGTAAAACGTGATCGAAATGCTTTTGTGGATGCACACTGGTTTTTATCCATGTCAATGGCTAAGTCAACGAGTACCATTCAACCGCACAACTAGCCTGATCCACCAAAGAAACCGAACCAAACTAACCCAAATTGGTTGTTTTGAAAAACTAAATATTTGGATTGGTTACTATTTCTATGACCATGAAGCCATCAGACATTGGTTCACGTGTCTGGTTTATGCACTATGAAATCTGACTAAATCTAATTTGAATGTTGATATTTGTTTTAGATTTGAGTGGCCATGCTTTCTTGGAAGCTCAGGAATCTTAGCTATGCAAACACTGAAGTAAAAGTAGTGCGAACATTAGGAGGACTGAGATTAGGGTTTTGACTCAGAAATTCAGGAGATTGAAGAACATTAACTCCTATTTTATTTTATTTTATTTTATTTGCAGGTGGTGGAAAGTGTGGAAGAATTTAATAATAACCTTGGTTGTATGAATTAAAGGCGCCACCCGGCATCTTGTAAGAAAAAGGCCACCCTTTATAATTAGAAAAAACTAATGAAAATAATTTGAAAATTTTGAGTTTTAACTATAAAGATAAAATAAAAAATAAAGTGAATAGTATCATGATTAACTTTTTAGTATAAAAATATGATTTTTCGTTAAATGAACAGTACCATGAGCTTTTCGTTAAAGTTCTCTTTTTAATTTTCCAATACGCAGTGAATAGGCTTTATTTTATTTTATTTTGTGAAACGTTAGATTTTGTTAGATTAGTAAACAACAGAAGTTTAAATCCACATCGTTATGCAAAAGTTCAATTTTTTCCACCACTATTGTTAGATTAGTAAATAATTGAATCACATTATTGTTGATTTATTGTGAAGTTAAATTGACCTCTTTTATTTTTTTAGTATAAATAATATTGTTTGTTAAAAAAAAAAAGTACACTCGGACTTTATGTGGGTGCATTGAAATTCTACCCTACTCGCACACATTTGGTTTTAAAATTTGGTCTCCTTAGTATTATTCTTAAAAACAATAATGCAAGAGATATCAAATTTGTAAATCAAATAATGTGTTACAAATGGGAAATAAGCATATGAATCAACACTTAACTAATAATCTAATCATCAACAACCACATCATTTGCTTTACAAAATTTTATTTAAAATTTTGGTATCTCTAACATTACTCTTTTTAAGAAACACATTCTTTCTCTTCCTTTTCTCCTTGGTTCATAGATCTATCATTAGGTTTTATTAATTTTTTAACATTTAGCAATAGAATAACGACTCTATAAATTTGAAGAGTAATTGTTCACTTAGCTATTATATAAGGACTAGAATTTTCTCCTCTCATCTTTCCATCACATCCCACCCCCTCCTCTCACATTCTCTATTTTGTCTTTCTCTTTCTATAAAAAATTAATATAAGATGTTGACATGACTTAACTGTAAATGTTCAAATAAGAGAGAAGAGAAGGGGAGGGAAAAAAAGAGGGGAGAGAATCCTACTCCATTATATAAGGGCTCGTACTTGGGTACTCCTACGAGGGTGTAGACCTTATCCTCTCACCTTAAACCCAAACCCTAGCTTTTTCGTTGTAGTCACCAGCTCCTTGCTCTAGCTTGGGATCGGCAACAAACTCCTCTACCCCTTTTCTCTTCCCCTCATTTCATTCTTTAATTTCACCCTGCACTCACACGTTTCTGCTACATCTCATTCTCCTCCTTTAACCAGTGACCCTTTTCCCCCCCTTGCCCCCTATGTCTTTTGTGCCTCCGCCTAACCCCATATGTACATCTCATCTTTTTCACAAGTACCCCGAAACCGTTTTTTCTGACAACCCTCTAATTTTTGTTGGAGCTTCTTCCTAGATCCACAATATGCCCTCTGATTTTTTGCTTTATTTGTGATTTAGGTTAGGATTTATGGTTGTGGTAGGTCTAAGCCATATCCTACTGCTCGTTTTCCACTGTAGTTGTGGGCTACTCCAAAGATCATGACTAAGACGCCTTACTTGGTCTGATCTATGACGTTTCGCCTTCCTATGATTGCCATAAATCTCTCTATAAGTGGTTTTGTCCTCACCATGAAGACTTGTTGGTTGATGGTTCCATTATCGGATTAGTTATTTTTTTTAATTTTTTTTACTTTGTGTTGTTTTGTGTTGCATATTAGGTTGCATTGTATCACTTTAGTGAGTGATTGAAAACACTTTTAGAGAAAATATTTTTGCGTTCCAAAAGTACATAAGTGATGCTTCTTGTAGAAAGCACTTTAAGTTTTTTTTTTTCAAATTTCACTTGCATTTTCACTCAAGATTCATTTTAAAAATAATTTCACAAAAAATATTTTTGGTAATTTAAAAGCAATTCTTCCTCTTTATGAAGATAAAGGTTTCAAATTTAACTCTTTAAAATAGAATTCAAAATAATTTTAGGTGCTTTTATTAGAGATGCTATTTAGCCGGCACCGTACGAAACGTACACGCTAAAAGAAAAGGAGAAAAACGTGAAGTTAGCGCGCAACCGACCCAACCCAAAGTAGGCCCCACCTTTACCTCCCCAATTTTCCGTTCTCTTTTCTTTGTTCCCACTTCCCAAACAGCTTTCAATTAAAGAGAGAGAGCGAGAGGCGGACAGAGAATCAAACCTTATCCAGCTTTGAAGTTAGGGGTTTTGCTGTCACCACCTACCCAATTCCAATTCCTAATCGTCTGATCAGGTAATTCGCCCTTCTATTCCGACGATGTTTAGGGATTTTGCTTTCATCTTGTTTAGGGTTTTGATGATTGAATCTCAAATCTTTTTAATATTTACGATCCAAAGTTTAGGGCTTTTGTTTTTTGAACGGAAATTGTCGTAAGATAAAGTTTGATTCTGACAAAGAACCCAATTTGTTATTTAGGATATTTAATCATTGATTTTTGCAGATTAATTTGGAAAAAGGAGGCATTTTTATTAAATTACTTGCAAAAAGATTCGAGTTTTAATTAAATTTTATTCTTGAGGTGTTTTTGCGAGGATGGTAATTTGAGATTTTCAATTGTGTGTGATCCAGGTATAAGATTTCTGGTTGCAAGGCCTTCTTAGTCAGTAGCCAAGGTTCATGTCTGAGCTCGACGTACAAATTCCTACTGCCTTCGGTATGTTTAATTTTTCGTTGTATAAGTCATTCGTATATGTTTGTATGCGTGCTGCACTTGCTCGATACCGTATTCAAATTCGTTTAAGATTATGTGGTTTAATAGTTATGGGACGTATAAATGATGGTAGTGATTGAAGACTTTGATGCATAGATGCATACTGATCGTTTTAAAGATCCCAATTTTTTAGGCTGGTGTATTTGGTAGATGTAGTTTCGATGCGATGTTTAAGAAACCAAGCCAAACTGACCCGAAATTGGTTGTTTTATGACACTAAATGGTTTGGTTAGGTTATCATTTTTGTGAACATGAGTGGATCGGACATCGGTTCAGTTTCTGGTTTTTGCACTGTAAAACGTGATCGAAATGCTTTTGTGGATGCACACTGGTTTTTATCCATGTCAATGGCTAAGTCAACGAGTACTATTCAACCGCACAACTAGCCTGATCCACCAAAGAAACCGAACCAAACTAACCCAAATTGGTTGTTTTGAAAAACTAAATATTTGGATTGGTTACTATTTCTATGACCATGAAGCCATCAGACATTGGTTCACGTGTCTGGTTTATGCACTATGAAATCTGACTAAATCTAATTTGAATGTTGATATTTGTTTTAGATCCGTTTGCTGAGGCAAATGCTGAGGATTCAGGTGCTGGGACAAAAGATTATGTACACATTCGTGTCCAACAAAGAAACGGTAGGAAAAGCCTGACAACCGTGCAGGGACTGAAGAAGGAATTTAGCTACAACAAAATCCTCAAAGACCTTAAGAAGGAATTTTGTTGCAATGGTACAGTTGTCCAGGATCCAGAGCAAGGGCAGGTGCGTGTTTAATTGTTAAACCGAGAACTTAATATTGTCTTATAGCGTTCTGTAATTGTTTTCTAAGTACCGTATTGTTGGTCATATGCAGGTTATTCAACTTCAAGGTGATCAACGAAAGAACGTATCTGCCTTCCTAGTCCAGGTAGTCACCCTCCACTTAAGAATAATGTTAAATGTTTTATAGTTATCCGACAGGTTATTAATCTGCTTGCTTAATTATTATAAGTATCGTTCCTCAGTTTCTTTTTATCTTTTCTATAGGCTGGCATTGTGAAGAAGGATCACATCAAGATTCACGGTTTCTGAGCTGCTTCGTTCAAGTCTCTGCACAGTCCTGTCTATCATCGGAGTCCTTGTTATTTGCATATTACCGCATCTAAGATTGACATGCGCAGTGTGTTTTCGGTTTGTTATAATTTTCAGGTACCTGTGTAATGTGTCGTCGTTATGGAATGTATGACAAATTCTATTTGTGGTTTTGAAAATATCGTAACTTTGTACTTTGTCCTTGATTCCATTGCTTGAATTCCACTAAATGAGTTTCTTGGCGTCGGAAATTTACATCCTTCAGACGAACGGTAAAGAGAGAACATGCGATTCGATGATCCACCGACTTTTCGTGCATTGACATAAAATATAGTCCCGTCCATTCTCCGCGAGGGGAAGCTCCCCACCAACACATAGCACCCAAACTTCCTCCACCCATTTGCACTTGTGATCTCGTCTGCCTTCTCTACTCTGACATCCGTTTCATCACCCCCACTAATCCACCGTCCTGCCTCCAACACCCATCTCATATTCTCAACAATTGCCGAGCTCAAACCTGCACTCACCACTTTCCTGCTCTATGGGTTATGAGCTTTGAACCAGGTGAACCCGGTACACCCGTTCATATCATCCTTCACGGCTTGCACGGCGATACCAGAGCCACTTCCCTTTGCACGTCTACGCTCACATTCACAACGTTCCCTTCATGGTTGACCTTCCCACAAGAGTAGATCTCTTCCCACCATTGCTCGAGAGCCGGGACGAACCAGACCTTAAACTTCGTTGCTTCTTGAAACTCCGACGTGTAAACGATGGTCAGTATCTTGTCTTGTGGGGACGGCAGTTTCAACACCTTTCTGCGCTTGCATGAGCCCCAGCAAGATGCGTCGTGTGCTTCTTCATCTTCATCTGTAATAGCATCAGGTGGATGAATGGAAGGGGTGGAAAAAGGCCTTGTCACATACATCTTTGTGTGTCTCTGAATTATGAGTGGCTTTTCAAATTTAATCGACTTTTTTCCTCATGAATTAAGAAACGAAGTTGTTTGGTGCCATATTTGTCATACAATTCACTTCAAATTTTAGTGCTTTCAACACATGCACAGATGAAAGGAGTCAGAAAGGAAAACCTTTGGCACCAAATTCAAACAACACAAGGAGCTTTCAAATTCAAACTGAAATTGGTAACCATTTTCCAATTAAGATGAACCTTATTAGAGCATACAATTAGTGCTAAATATGGAAGTACAACTTTCCAACTAGAGCAGCTCATGCACTTAGCTCAAGATACTTCTTTATTACACCCATCATCTCTCCACCCGGGAAACGCCCAAGACATCCCCTCGCTGCTGCTATCTCGCTAAACTCAAAAACCGAATCGCCACTGTAAGCTTGAGGCTGTTTGATTCTCTCCCCTTGTTCCATCTTCACATCTTCGGTAAGTTGTTCACCATCTTTTACAGTTGGAAGAGGAAATGGATCAAGAGAGGTTCCCAAAATGGTTTCTGTGCCTGTGACACCCACAAAATCTTTCAACGAACATATTGTGAATGGAACCGGCTCAAAGCTGTGGTCTCCATATTCAACTGGGGTAGAGTGGTCTCCAGTGATGCAAAGAAAGTACTCAAAATTTCCAGTTGATTCGGCCTCCCAAAGAAGCCTGGCCAGCTGCCCTATAGCTCGATCTACGGCTTCCATTGCTTTCACTTTGAAGAGGGTTGCCTTGTCGTGGCCCGCATCATCAATAGCCTGCCATGCAAAACAAAACAGAGAATTTCTTTTCCATTTATGAAAGTGAACTACCTGACCAGAAACTAAAGAAGCAAACCATCGGACATTAAAAAATTACAGACAAACAATCATTTTCTTGCCATCAATTTAGCCTGTAGTTTCAGTAAAGTAATTATTCATGATGCAAATGCTTCAGTAGGCAGGAACAATAGTTGCATGTGACATGGTAGAAAAACAAAGAGTAGAAGAATCTGAGAATATTATTGACCTTAACGTGAAGGAACCCAAAATCGTAGCCATCTGGTTGGCCTGGTTTGTGCTCATCTTCCCCTGGTACAAACACATTGGAGCAAGACTGCAGAGGAGCTGAGAGTGCCTTAGCTATTGCAGTTGCTTTGGAGGTTAGAAGTGTTCGGTAGTCTCCGGTTGCTCCAGGAGCTTCTAGGATATCAATGCCAAGAGATAAGCCCAGTCCAGCAATGATTTTTGTTGGAGCTACCATGCAAGGTCGTAACCCGTGTTTTTTCTCAAAGGGAGGAACCTGAAATATGTGATTTAGAAATGAAGAAATATAAACATAAATGTAAGCATAAGGGTTGAGGTCTTGCAGGACCAACATTTCTATTAGGCTCAAGGTTATATTTCCTTGAATAAATCAAGTATGGTTTGAGACAACAAACCTCAATCCGAATACCACAACCTCGTAAAAGGACAAGATTAGCTATGTTCTTCCCTTCAGCAGCCCGCTTTGCATTCAGCGGATGAGCAACAAGAATACGTGATATTTCCTTGGATAACTCGTTAACAACTTTAGCTGTGTGCCTTGCCTCATCAGTGCCGTCTAGAGCTTCAGCTTGCAAAAGTAAACGGTTGTCCTTCAATGGATCTGTTCCTGATATATTTCCACTTAGCTTTGGTCCTTTTACAACCACTCCGCATCTATGTTCTGTTGCATACCTGTAGCAAATGATTCTTTGTCAGTTTGAGCCTACAGCATTAAAAAATTTCAAGGATAAGCATTAGAAAGAATTAAGTTGTAGGACGATTTTGATAAATAATCCACTTTCTCATAACGGAGGTGTGTGTAGACATCGAAATTTCAGTGTGTTTATAGAAGCACATAAACAAGAAGCTGACAGCATTTATAATGAACATTTGCACCTGACTCTGACTTCATATTCGGGATAAGATGGCAGCTTCATTCCATCAAGTGCTGCACACAGTACGGGCCCTTCTTCCTCAAAGTGTCTGTCAGCCCTCCTACTGATGACTATTCCAGTTTTTTCATCCAAGGTTGCAAAATTAGACTAGAGATCAACAAAATAGCAACGATTAATATGGGGAACAGCCTGGTCTTCCAGAAATAACAGGACCGAAGGAAAATGTTGAAAGTTTTAAAGCAGTTCATTCAGGATCATGATGTGAAAACAATTATAACATCGACACCATTTTACAAAGAAACATAAAAATACTAACCTTAAATGCAATATCACCAGGCGACATTGCCAAACCAGCACCCATGGACTCAAATGCGCCTCGGCCACGGTAATATACTCTAGGGTCGTAACCCAATAGAGAAAGGTGAGCTGTGTCGCTTCCACAACCCAAACCAACTTCAACAGGGTCCATCAGACCATTAACTCCAGCAGATGCAATGGCATCCAAATTGGGTACTTTGGCTGCCTGAAGAGGAGTCTTAAACCCAAACCTTGGTATTGACACGTCTCCCACACCATCAATCAACAAAAATGCCACTCTTCTTTTTGGCTGCTGAGAATGACCCATGTCTACTATTATGCTACACACTCGTTTTACACAAAAGGGAAAGATTTGACAATGTACAAGGAACAAAGTAAAACCACTTTCTATTTGTTTATTTCCTCCAGCTTTCGTTGCAGTCCAATTCCGCTAAAGACCAGAATCACTAGACGTTCCCACCTCTGCAACCAAATATACCAGAAGAAGGACCATTACAAAAATTTCTACACCGTGTCTGAAAAAAATGGAAATGGCATGGTATTCACTACTAACAAGTTAGCTCTAAATACATCGTGGTAGAAATGTTCTAAAAAATCGAGGCAATGTTTGGGCAAGCAAAATAAGATTTTAGCAATCTTGATATTCAGAATCATGACAATTTAACAGAAATTTTAGTAAAACCTAAACTAAAGATAAAGAAATGCAATAAGAAACCATTTTTAAGCTGGTTGGCATTGGTAAAATAATACATGAGCACAAAATTTACCCAATTCCAAATTGGTCTCTCCAGATCAGTGTTCTAAAAAATGCTCTAGGCGCTAGACGAGGGTGCTCCGCCACGATTAACCCAAAATCGTTTAATAAATCGGGAAAGCTATTAGGCGGCATAAGGCAGACGCCTGGGCGGGCTAGACGTAAGCTGGACGGTCTGGGCGGCCTGGGAAAATACGACTGTCTACCCAGAAGCAGGCGGACGCTGGCCAATCTGGGTGCTCTGCGCCTTGCCGTCTTCTCTCCCCGAGTCTCACCGTCTCCTTCTCGGTGTGACGATGGTCTACGAGACTAGAGAGAGTATGGATCTGCAATTGCAGATGTGGCGATATGGCTGACGGCGGCAATGGTTTTTGCAGTGAGCAGCTTAGGGTTTTTTTGGAAAAAAGTGAGTCGGTGATTGGGAATCGGTGGCCCGTCGCCCAACTATATTTTAAAATCTCGCTCCAGATACAACCAGAGCTTCAAAAATTTACAAAATTTGATCAAGCAGTATAAATACCATTTCCTATCAATCCAAAGCTCTAATCTTAATTAAAAAATGATTATAAATCAACAATAAAATTAATAAGGGAATCAGAAATAAGAAACAAACCAATAAGTGCATGCAATGATGCAAACCAACAAGAATTTAATTGTTTTACCTCTGAGATTGCTTCAATGGGGATTTTGATCTGGCCCCACTAACTAGAAGAAGAAGCCCAAGAGAAAGATTATTGCTTTCGAGCTTTTTTTTTGGTTCGGATTTCGCTGAGAAATTTGCAGAGCAAATTGGTTGTGGCGGAAGCTCACTTTCTCTGCCACTTTATTCTCCTCCATCTGGATAAAGGTTCGAATTTGAGAGCATATTAAGGGAGATCAGTGAAACATGGAGCGAATATGTAAGAGTAAATTATAGAAATGGTATTTCAATTTTAATTAAATTTCAACAATGATCCATCAATTAAAAATATATTATTATTGGTCTCTTAATTTATTAAAATATGTAACTATGTTACTATTGGCCTCTTAATTTATTAAAATATGTAACTGTGGTCATTTTCTTCAACTCCGTCCAAAATGAGTTATGTTAGAAGGACCATTGCTATAATTGAATTAAATTAGAGGGACGATTGCTCTAATTGGGTTAAAGTTGAAAGTTCTAACATAATTGATAAAAATGACCATAGTTGCACGTTTTGATGAGTTGAGAGACCACTGGTAATGAATTTTTAATTAAAAAATCATTGCTCTAATTGTATTAAAATTGAGAGACCATTGCTACAATTTATTACAAATTTTGCAATTACCAATTCCACTTTTTACATTCTATATATTTTTATATTTTCTGGTTGGAAATTGGGATTTTTTTTTACCTTCTATTTAATTTTATTAATTTTTATGATTTAATTTAATTTGATTTATTTATATTTTTAAACAAACGTTATTATCTACCCTACAGAGAGAAGGGTGACTTTAGTTTCATAATGTGTTAGCAATAATGTGGTTCAAGTTCGTCTTTTTGGCGAGAATCTAACATAAGAACTCTTACTTACAAGTGAAGAGAAATAACACTAGATCATAATATTAAATGACAATTTTTATCATTTGATAGTATTCAATTTATTTCATCAGATCATTAAAAATTGAAAAAAGCGTATAAAAATAAAAGGCTCTGATTGATGCTAAAAAAGTGGGTATGAATTTTCTGCGTCGATTGTGAAACTTCATAAACACAACATTTTTAACCTGGCATGGATGCATTACCCAAATAAATTTGAGTGCAGATCTGTTGTGTCCATAAAGCCCATGTGACAGAGCACGAGCGTAAAGAGTTACTGACCTATGTAATCGAAGAATCAAGTTTTTTGAAATCTACTAAAGTTTGTGAGAATATCCAAAAGCTTGATTGATTAATTCTGAATTGATGAATTACATTGAGAGTCAAACGGCTTGATTAGACTTGATCACAATCTTGGGGAAGCCTAAGGGTCTTAGGGCGTGTTTATTTGTCCTCCTTAGCCCTCACTGGATTGGACTAGACTAACATCTAGTCTAATTCTGTGTTTGTTAGTATTAGGGATTAGCATTAGTGGGACTAGGAGGGACTCATGTTCACTAAAGCCTTCGCTAAAGGGTCTTAGCGAGACTCTCCAAAAGCAGCCGGACTGCTAAGACCAGCTTCGTTCGCTCCTCTAATCCTCTGCGTGCTTTGTCAATCTCGCCCTTTCTGCTTTCAGACCCACGGATCTCATCATTCGCACATCAACAACAACAACGGTCTCGCACTGCAGATGCAAGACGGCGATCTCGCACTACAAAATCAGGACAACGGTCTCAACCACATGCTCTGACTGTAGACCAAACATCTCAACCTTTCGAAGAATTTACAAACATGAAAAAATGAAAAGAGAAATTGACGAAGCAAATCAAATCAAGGACAGATATAGGCTTTCCTAAAGCTCATATATGTTGCAAATCAAAGCAAATGATTGAATAAAAGAAACAACTCAACATTTCAACAGTGACAATTGAAGGAACAAAGCCAGTAACAACTTGATCAGAGGGAGAAATAACCCATCATCTTGTTTCTAGGGAATGTGAAATTTTGCAGAAAAATTTTGCGGAAAATAGTTTTGAAGGATCCGAAATTTTGCAGAAAAAGGATGAAGAAATGAAGAGAATATGACGAGGTCAAAGAGGGAGAAAAGCAAAGAAGTTTCTAGGGAGTGGGAGAGTTCTTAAGAAAATGAATAATGTTGCATAATAATAAAATATTAATAAGTATGTATTAAAATATTAATATATATGTTATAAATAATGTAATATTAAAGTTTGTTATTATTTTGATTTTTAGTCTGACACTGCATCAAATGTTTCACTAAGTTAGTCATGCTTAGTCTAGTCTATGCCAGTCCAGTTTAGTCTCTGAAACTAGTCCAGTCTGAGACAATCCGGTGCAACAAACCCACCCTTAGGGTGTGTTTGGTACGTGGGACGGGACAGGACGGAACGGGACGAGGCATTCCGTCCCGCGTTTGGTGCGCCAAAAATGGGTGGAACGGGCTGTTCCACAGGACAGATTTTGGGTGTTTTTGCGTCGCACCTCCCCCCTGGAACGGGTTTGTTCCACGTCTGTGGAGCACAATGTTTTACCATTTAAAGACAAATATACCCCATGTCTTTTTCAAAAATTACACATTCGTTCCGTCCCATTCCATCCCGTCCCGTCCCGTCCCGTCCCGTCCCGTTCCGTCCCGTCTGCGTACCAAACGCACCCTTAGGGAATGAAAACGACATTAGTAAGATGAAATTCAAAAGGTCAAATTTTTATTACAAAATTTAAATTGCGGTTTTAGTAGCCTAAAATTGGATGACCAAAACTCATCATACGTCATAACAAAAGAGTGGGTTTGAACTGGGAAGTTGCGCTCAGTATTATGGGTCCAAAATGGAGCTCGAATGCCAAATCTATAAATTCTCATTGCGTCTTTTTGTCTTCCTTCCGTCATTTTCGTCTTTAGTTCACTCGGCCATCTGTTCTACGTTAGTATGCCCTGCATCCTTGTTTAATTCGGTTTTCCTCTAAGTTACACGATCAGACCTTGTACATTCTTGCTTCAAATGTCAAGTTTAAGAAAGATCAACAAAAAAACAAAGAATCACAAAACAAAAACAGGAGCGCAAAAGGAACATACGATCAATTTAATGGTTTTGAGTATCCAATATTAGAAATCAAAGTCTTCGTTTTTTATACAAGCAATATTAGGGAGAAGGAAAGTGTTGCTTTTAAGTGTGT